>VZDJ01000430.1:1811053-1832898 GCA_008694505.1 Cyanoderma ruficeps
TTTCTTTTTCCCCTGTCTCTTTAAATTACCTGTATCTGTCTGGAAAAGGTACAGTGTGTGCATTTTCAAAAGAGAATATAATCCTTAACATCATGTGTCCCTACCCACTGCAGGGGAGTTTTAACTAGATCAACTTCGAGATCTCCTTCCAGTCATAACTATTCTAAGATTCTATGATCAGGTGCCTGTACTTCATTTCAGGGATTTTCGTAACCAATACAATTAGGTGTATAGCATGCTACAATGTCAACTGATAGTAACAGTGGCTTTGTTTTGCATTTCAAGTTACAGCTATGACTTTTGAATATGGCAATTGCTATACTTACTAATTTGTTTCTCTGTTTATTTGAGGGAAAGCTTCAGTAGTAGGAAAAGCAAAACAACATAGAAACAATTCTGTGACAGCAAACTGTGCTGTAGTGTAACAGGAGGTTACTTTATTTAAAAGAAGATACTGTATTTAAAATGGTAAATATGTCAAATATTTTTTAAGTCTGTGTATGTCTAGCTGTCAAGGCTGTAAGCAGTACCTTTTAACAATACTAACTTGAAATTTTTAGGACCCTAAATTTAAATGAGAAGTAAATTTAAAAATGACAATATCAGAGGGTCTCATTTTGCAAACTATTAGGCACATGTTTATCAGTGTACTGACCTCAGTAGGCCTAATGCAGTGCTTACACTTAAAGCCAGCTATGTTGAAATGTTTTTCACATCTGTGGGAAAATGACTGAGTATGAAGAAAACAGTACAGAAATTACAAGGGAAAATATACTTGCTATTCCCAAGTGGAATGCAATCAGGATACCCAATGCAACATTATCTATGGGGTCTAAATGGAGGGTGGAGTGGAGACCCCACAGCCAGGCTCTGTCAAAACCCTTGAGAAGAGGAACTCAGTGTCCCTTCCAGCTGATAACCCTCCCAGCAGCTTAAAACCCAGAGGGAGAAAGGGAGATGTCCTGCCCTTGAATCAGCAGCTGTGGAGGAAATCTCTGACGCAGGTCCCCATGCCAAGGTTATCTCAGGTGCCATCCCGAGATATCTGCTCCCAGGGCATAACCACCCCTCACTGAGTCCAATGTTCGACAGCCAGCTCTGGGCAGAGATGTGGAGTTGCAGGAGGGGGAGTGACCCTGAACCACAGTCTGACCTGCTCAGCGGAGGGTCCCCACAACAGGATGCTGACAGACTGGTCAGGCACAAGGGCTGAGGCTTTCCTGGGGCACTGACAGATAGTCACACACAGGGTTTGAGTAAATCTCCCCTTTCCAGGAGACAGCATCACAATACAGGTAAGTAAGTTTGGGTTATGAGATGTTGCAAGTGCAGCTTACCTTGATTAGATTTTCAAGTTCCAGATACTTAAGGCTTGTTTGGAGTTTTCACATCAATTTGAAAAAAAAAATCAGACAAGTGTAATGAGAAGTTAATATATAAACATTTATATTTCAGATACAATGAAACTGAAGAGTTTACTAGCCATATTAAATAAATGGAGTTTATTATTTGCACATGTTATTTTGAGACACAGTTACATGAAAGTCTTACAGGGCATAACTTACTACACTATTGTGCTGGTTAAGTATCATTTAATATTCCAATGTGTACCGGCCCACAACAGATCTCCTACAAGAATGAACTATTATATACATTTTTCACATTGCAGGTTCTTGAAGGTAGATGGTTAAATACAGGCTTTATAGAAAGACAACGGTGAAATGTATTACACAAAACATTAAATAATTATAGTTGTCAGTCCCAGAAAAATTACATACTTACAGGTGTTCAATTAGTTGTAAACCCATGCAAATGTGGCCTTCTGTATCATGATATAACATAGATGCATTCAGTTGTAGTTTACCATCCACTTTAGGCAGCATCTTTGTAACAGAAACTCTCCTGAAATGCGATCAATATCCAAAAAGAGTCCAGCATTTGTATTCAGTCCTCAGACTAATAAGGAGCATTATCAGAGGACTTTAAAAATAGCATCCACTATCCTGGTGGTTTCTGTTGTATTTTGGCATTCAAAAATGCATTCATTTATATTCAGCATCAATAAAATTGCAGTTGTAGCTGATCATCTTTGTGTGGTTCCTCTAAATGACTGTGATTGACAGAGGCAAGATTTAGTGTATCCTTTGCTGCTTTGTGACAGCGTGTCATACATGTAACACTATAAAGCTTTAGCAAATATGTGCTGGTATTCCTCTCTTACCAATAAAAATTTACCGTTGGCTTAGAAGTTAGGTCAGTCACTTACTGGGCTTGTAATTTCCATGCCTCTCCCAATTTTTATTGCAGCAAGGCATTTGGGAGCACTGTTACATCAAATGGAAGGTCATCAAATGGCATCCTGAAAAGGCAGTGGTATTAGCTTGTGTTTGCCTTTTAAACTCATACCATACAAATGAAATCACTACCTCCTCCATGGAAACAAAGATGTGTACTTAAATAATTGTCTGAATGTAGCTACCCATGCACCTTTGTCAAGTCCAGAACATTTTAGCAGGCAAAATTGTGCAGAAAAATGATGCCTTAAGGAATTTATATTTTATGTCCAAAAATGGAATCAAAATACCTTTCTATAGATAATTGAGAGACCTACTAGGAAATGACAACACCACCAAGTATAAACACTGCATTTTAGGGATGCTGACTCTGATAACAGATTACTAATTTCTAGGCAAACAGATTTTTTGACATCTGTATATATATTTAGCTATTTCTTGTCAACTTTGAGGAATAAGCACTGATTTAATCTTTATTTTAAGGTTTTCAGATAAACACCTATTGTCTTGGTACTTGCTACCTCTTTCTCTTGCTTCCATCTGGATTATTATTAAAGTCCTCTTCTCTCTGAGGACAGTGACTGTTCCACTGTCTCAGAGTGACTTATTCTGTGCAGGTTAGTCTGAAATGTAACCACCTTTACATCATTAAGAGAAAATTCAGCAATCCTGTGATGCCACTGAAACAATATGCTGAGAATCTGTGGCTATTCACAAATCAGGACTTAAAGTCCTCACTCCTTAACCTTCAGTGCTGCATGCTAAAGGATATACAGCTGTTCTAAGACATGCACCATTGACACCTTCTCCAAACACTAGCAAAGCAGAGGTAGCATGCCTTTTGCAACTAGTGAACCAAATCAATAGATTTAAAAATCTTTGTGTGAAATAGGAGATCTAAATTTGTTAATTTTCTTTTAATTTGACAGCATTCAGTGAGTGCAATAGAAATGTGCTTTGCACTTGTAGAGGTGTTGAATCTTAAGACCCCTAAGCAAGACATTATCTGCCAAAAAGCTCCTGGGAGCATTTGTGACTGGAGCTAGTAAAAGTGTACACAGTCAAAAGATTATAAAAAATGCACTCAGTATTGGATCTAGTATTCAAAATTCTGTGGCCACAGTTTCCTATGAGCAATAGTACCTTGGAAAGTAAAATTATATAAATATGATGCATTATTTAATTAAAGTTAAAAGAAAACAGTATGTCTTCTATGGAAGGAATCAGCACACATCACAGAAGACAAATAAAAAAAAGTTCTGTTTAAACTTCTTCAGTCCTTTGATGATTGTATACAAACTCATTATTTACTACTCAGTGTGAACCAAAATGTGCCCATCAAGTGCCTGCTCCAAAGCACAGACAGCAACTCTGATTCTGTTTTCAATTTATGTAGTTGAATCACTTGAACTGGTTTCTGTGAGCTGAGTTTGGGCATGAAATCTTTCACCAGTATCTTTTAAGGCTGTTTTCCAAGAGATTCTTGCTTCCAGGACTGTGTTGAACTGGTATCTCTGAGCTGCTGTTCCTTTCAATGTGGAGCAGCATTGCAACATCAAGGGTTGCTGACACATTACCCTGAAATCATAGTAAAAATGTGTATTTTGTCCTGTGTCCAGCAAAGCAGTGGAGGAAGGAGTGCTCCACATTGAACTGATCCATTCTATTCCCTGACGAATTGTGGTTTTCCAGTATTTGCATATAGCCTGAAGGTATTCATCTCTGCTAATGAGCCATAATTGACTCAGCTTTGCTGATGCAAGAGGAAGTTGTCACATCTTTGAAGATGTCATAAACCATCGAAAGTTCCTGAAGGGTCCCATGATCCAAAGTATTAACATCACCTGGTGTAAAACTCCCTGCCTCACAGGAGATACCTGGACTTTTTCACCTGAGTGTGAACGAAGGTAAACCTTGTGAACTCTGTTTGTTGGGCTTCCTCCAACCCCGAAGGATCAGGACTGACACCATCAGGATCCACGGAGTGGTGATTTACTCTGTCACTGCTTCTCTCCCCCTTGCCCTCTCTTTTTCTTTCTATGTCTCCCTCTCTTACCTCACACTTATTCCTAAATATAAATCCTATTGGCTTTGGTCTCATATGTTCTCATTTGCACTTTCATCCAGGCAGAGACATCTCTCTAGTAATTTTGATACCTGGATCTTAACCTATGGTTTGCAGGCTGAATGAAAATGAAATGAAACAAGGCCCTCGTCATCTCTCACACTGGGATTTTCTAGGAGAGAACAGCTTTTAGGTTGCACTGTGTCAAGAGAGGCCCCTCCTGGAGTGTGTAATGTCCTTGAAGATTCCCCAATGAGCCAATGAGTAGTAGTTCTGCTGAAAACCAGGGTATAATAACTGGTTCCTCCTGTAGGTCCAAACAATTGGCCTCTTCAGACCACAAGATCTGTAGAGGAAGTTGATACCTCTGGTAAAAACCTTCAGTCTGAGAATGGCCAAGTCTTAATAAAGACTCTGCAACTGCTATTCCACTCTGAATTCATCACATTTCCTAGATTCTTTCCAAGTCAGAGAGTCAGAAGCAGGTAACATGGGAGGGCACTGGAAAACAGCTGGGAAATAAGGTAGGCAACATAGTATCTGGAAAGCTGAGGACTAATTTGTCCTGCCAGTTGTGGGGTGAGCAGTTTCACTGACCGGCTCTAATTTCTTTGCCTTTCACTATTAGGGAAAGAAAACTGTCCTCCCACTGCACCTTCATTAGAGCAGAACAATTGCTTCCAAATTTAATGCACTCCATATTCAAGTCTCCCTGGACAAAGGAGGGAGCAGGGGCTTTAGGCTGATGTTATTAGCGGGGGAGGTGTGAAATCCCAGCCTTTTTAAAGCATAAGCTTACAATTAATAAAGAAATAAATATGTCTGGATGATTACCACTTTCAAAACCCTTGCAAGAAAATAGGTTGCATTCATTGTGGTATCAATCATGATCAATCTATTTCCTCTCTCCCTGCAAATCAGTGCAGTTTTCAGCTAACAAGAATGGGTGCCCTACTTGAGCAGACAAACCCAGGTATGAGAGGCACTTAGCATGGCATTACCATCATTACATCCCAAGGTTAAAGGCAATGAAACTCCAGGAGCAGCAAAGTCAAATCAGTTCAATTGTATGATTGTTCATACTCATGAAGTGGTGAGGCTGGCAGGGGATCCAGCATAAAACTTAGGACTTTCTAGAGGAGCTCCTTTAAGGTAATTCATTGCCCTCTACAGTAGCTTAAATCAGAAGGGCTAGAATGGTCACAGTAAATGTGGCTCCTGACATTTCTAAAGAGTAATATTAGTGGTAGCCAGCTGCTAGGCCAGATGTCAAAGATGCATTAAGAGCACTTGATTTTAATCTAACTCATTCCCAAGAAACAGAATGGATTTGGCTTTGAGCAGTGCAATAAAAGATAGATTGTGATTAATGGAGCAGTACAACTTAACCACATAAGTTGACTCCCACTTCCTTCTCTCCAGTATTTTCACTGTCCAAAAGCAGTTCTTTTGCTTACCAGCCTTACAAGGGACATGTAAACTGTTAATTATCAATCTGTGAGCCATTAAAGAAGTTGCTTTTGCTTTCTCAGCTTGAAAACCAAGGGGGGGAGGATAATAGGTTTGGTAAACTGAGCTGTTCAGATAATGGAGAAATTCAAAGAAAAGCTATCATAGAGTCAGCATGGGAGCTCAGTGCCATAATACTTTTACTAACCTGACTTCAACATATAGGTGGGGACTGGAATTCAGGACTGAGATAAATAAAAAAGAGTCTCTTTCATGGGATGTTACAATTCAGCATGGCCTAGAACAGCAAGAGGTGGAAGTATATTTTACCTTTTGCCTAATAATTTTAACAGAGGGTAGAGTGCTGGAAATAACTAGTTAGACTCTGTATTTTTGGACTTCGCACTAGGTAATGAAGTAGAGTGCATGGAAATGCAAATTCAACATACAAAAATAAAAGGAATGCAGTATTTAATAAATGGTGCATAAGAAATTATCATCTAGTGTTCTCTCATCATTACATGTATTTGAAGAGCATCATGCATAGGAAACACTTTTAGATAAGCTTGAGCTTGTAAAATTGAAGAGACTGACAATATTTAGAACAGGCTTCATGCAGTTCCATATCTGTAGGGAAGTTCTGATCTTCCAAGAAGAGGAAAGGGGTGTAATAATTCCAAATGCCAAGAATTACTGCGAGGCAGATGCTAAGCTGTGACAGTTAGAGACCCTGGAGGGTACTACCAAAATCAAGAAGGCTGTCAAAATCTCAGTTCTTCTGGGATCTCAGGCTGGATTCAAACTGCAGGCATGTCCTCACAGGGCATCTAAACTTGCCTTAACTGTTGTGTCTGAATCCTCAGCTTCAGGCATGCTTTAGTAACAGATGTAGTTCTGGGGGGAAACAAACAAACAAACAAGTAAATAGACTTTTCACACTTACCAGCTGCTCTTTGAAGGGGATTTATTTTGTGTATTATACATCACGTTTCAGAGCTCACTAGCCAGGCAATAATCTTCAACTGCTCCAAAAAAACACACCTCACATTTGAAGGCTGCTGCAGTAGTCTGGAAATACAAATACCTGATTCCTTAAGCCGTTACAGGAATTTTGTCATCATAAGACTTACTTTAGCATGTCCCTGTGAAGAACAGACTTACAGGATAAGAAGTATTTGGGTTCAGGTGGGGTTAGCTGTGCTTCCTAATGTTGCAGGGTTGGAAATAAAAGATCTTCACCTTCCCACACACTTTACTTTCTTAATATTTCTTTGCATCTATAAGGACTTTTGGGGTTGTCCTTTTGGAGTTGCTTTGAGTTTTGAGTACAGGTGGTTTTTTGGGGTTTTTTTTGTTTGGTTTTTTTTTGGGGNGGGGTGTTTGGTTTTTCTTTTTTTATTAGCACATATGGTTGTTAAAAGTAGCTGATTTTAAAATATCTTAATTGGAAAGCTGGCACCAGCTCGGTATATAATTTCTTCTTCTTCTTCATCGACCCTGCATGATGCAATTGGATGTCAGTTCTGTACCCTTGACCTACATTTTCTGAGGAGAAGAGAGTCAAGATCTCTTTGTAAACTCGTATTTCCCTTTCCACAGTTTCCAAAAGCCCTTGGGCTGCGGACTTTCTTGCAGTGCATGAACAGGTAGGTGGATTAATCTGTGAGGAAGGGCTTTATACTCAAATGTAGCAAAACAGAAGTGCCAGGTTTTGCTATTATGTATTTCCTTTTGCAAATTGCTATAAAATGTAACCACTTCTGTAGCAATAGTGGAAATTGTAAGTGCTTTTGTCGACAGTATAACTAAACTCGTGGGTGAAGCAAGGCTATCCCAAGATGTAAGCCTGCTTGCTGAAGATGTATGACAAGATATGACTGCTCTTGCAAAATGCATAACAGAGATAGCACAGGCAGGGAACAAGATACCATAAAAGGAGAATACCAAGTCTAAAGTGGCATCAGAAGACCACTCCGTGCTGGACCCTCAGAGACTGTGGCTGTGGACTTGTGCAATGCTGTGGCAGCCTGAGGTTAAGTTGTTGTAGATGGGCTCCAAAAATGTGCAAAGGCATTTGAGGAAGTAACGCAATGCAACAGTGTAAAGGGCTGCTTGCTAAAGAACTGGGGGTGCCTCTGGCTGTTGCCACGCACCCAGTGCTCTTGTTTCTGCTTTATCTGTTCCTTATTATCCCTTATTAAACTCTTAAAAATTTTGAGGAGTGGGCTTTGTTTCTCTCAATGTCCAGCCTCACAAATCTGGAAACCAAGTGCAACCATTATACAAACTATGAAAAAAACAGAACAAAAAGGCTTAGCACTCAGATAACAGAGGTCAAAACCTCAAAAGAGGCCAAGCTTTGCCCAAATGCTATTAATATTAATATCAATATCAGAATAATTTTCTGATTGAAAATGTGGGGGTTTACCCTCTGTACTATTTCAATATAGAGGTGGCTGTTTAGCTTGTCTCCCTTTCCAGAGCAGAGATACCAGCAGAAGACAATCTAATCACTTTGTCCTACTGTAAGTGTCTGAGTGTAGCAGTTGCCTCCCTCAGCATTGAAATGCTACCTGTGATTAAAAGCACATCAGATTTTTAATATTTTTCAGCAGCAAACAGAGGACACTGTTCATTACTCCTGCTCTACATGCAGAAAGAGCTATTTGATCCTTAAATCTTATTTGCAATAACTTTAGAGTAGGGAAGATGACAAAGAAAGAAAGAAGGAATGAGATGTGGTGAACAAGCATGTGGGAGGTTCATTAAATGTTTGAATGGGCACTCCAGCATTTATTGCTGGGATGTTTGTTTAATGAATTAAAGCAGGTTCCCTTGTGAGTGAAGATTACCCTCATGCTCTGGAAGGAACTGTGTGTTCTGTTCCTTTAAGATTTAAGGGGTTTGTAGTGGTATAAAAGCCATCTGGAAGATTAAACCCCACTCAAGCTGTTTCCTTTCCCCAGTCCCTTCTGATGGAGGAGGAACACTAGGAGAGATTATAAAATGGAACAGAAATTTACTGAAAATCACAATACCCACAGCAGTACTAATAGCAAAAAAAAAACCAAACCCCAACAACAGTATACAAAAGAAGGAGGGTATTTTATCCTCAAAAACATGTTTACCACCAAACTTTGCCCCCCATCTCCCATGTGAAAAAAAAAACCAAAACCATGAACAAACCACAGGAACAGCAACAACAAAAATAACTAGGACAAAACTGCCCCCCTGGGAGCTTAGATTATCTGTGCCATGCTGCCCACTGTTTTCTCCAGCCCACTGTGCTCAGCTGTGTTCAGCAGTGTCCACTCAGCTGTTCTGCTCCAACTTTTGGGCTCCTCTGTAGCTCTCCTGGTGTGGTGACTCTCTCGCAGCGCTGAGGGCAGTCCTAGTTCTCCTTGCAGGTCTCTCCAGTTTGGAGCAGCAGTGCCTGGGACTCTCTAGGGCTGGCACAGGGCATTCCCATTGCAGCTCCCCTGGTGCAGCCGGGCTCTCTCCTGGTGCCAAGCTGTCATGTGGTTCTGACTCTGGTCCCACACTCTCCAGAGTGAGCCAAGGAAAATAACAAACTTTCGGTTTCTGGCCCTGTCTTTGTCTTGCAAACCACACCACCAGCAATGATATGGGTGGTATTTAACAGACAGTGCTAGAAGACTCTCCACCCTTTTTTCTGTAGTCAGGACAGGATTTGACAAAAAGAGGGTTGCATAGGCAGACCTATCAGGGTAAGGATTGTATTTGAGATACACCATTCCATAAATGACAGAGAAAATGTTTGATATTTGCCAAAGTAAAGCATTCATTCATGTGTTGAGTATTTTGGTGACACTTGAATAGAGGGATTTTCTTTTCTATAGTAAATGATTCTCTGTTTTGCAGGAGTCAATGGATAATTCTGCCACTGCCCTTGAGAGAGAGTTTAGGTTTAGTTTGGTCAAGAAAACAGTAGCAATTTTGTTGTAATGTCATTCATAGTACTTTTGGCAGGTATTGACAGGAAGACAGCAATTCCAGTGAAACAGCTGAAAGAAATTTCATTGGAGAGCTCAGGAGACACAAAGGAAACAATGCTGCCTGTTCCTGTTGAGACCTGGACATCAAGAATACTGAATTTATAAACTACAAAGACATGTTACCAAAAATCAGCAATGAAGAAGAAACCAACATTGACTGAGATTCTCCCTATCCAAGAAAAAAGATAGTAACACTGAAGATGTGGACCAATGGTCATGAGTAGTGAGAAATTAATAAGCAATAGAAGGTAGAATATTAATTAATAAAGAGAACTACATAACCTTTAAGCCAATGAATTCCTTGGTTTGTTAAAATTTATACATAGTTAAATTTTTTGATAACTGATGTATGTGTTTTGTGGAGTGACTCCCACATACCCAGCTTTGAGTAAGGTCAACTTTCTAACCTAACAAACTGGTGAGAGAGTTTATTTTGTCAGTTTTGATGACAAGATTCATGCTGTCATGGTCTAAACCAGCAACTGAGCCCCACAGAACCACTCACTCATTCTCTCACCAGTGGAATGAGGGAGAGAATCAGAAAAGTTAGAAAACTCATGGCTTGAAATGGAGACAGTTGAATAGGGGAAGCATGAGCATCACATTTAAACAGAGCAAAACAAGGAGTAAATTTGCTGCTTCCCATGGGCAGGCAAGTCACACTCAGGAAAGCAGGGATCCATCACAGGTAACAGTGACTTGGGAAGACAAATATCATGGCTCCAAATGTTCCTGCCTGCTTTCTTTTCCCCCCTCCACTTACGTCCTGAGTGTAATGTCATACGGAATGGAGCATCCCTGTAGTCAGTAGGGGCCACCTTGCCCAGCTGTGTCTCATCCCCACTTCCCATGCACCCCACTAGCCAGTATGACAGTACAAGAAGCAGAAAAGGCTCTGCAGAAGCCCTTCATATCAATGACAAAACACTGTGTTCAACAAACGTCCAAAACAAAACCCCATACTAGCCACTCTGAAGAAAACTGAGCTAAACAGGGACAAAATCATCACATATGCCAGCAGGAGTGCTCTCTTTCTACTTTCATCTTAAATTCAATATAGGAAAGAATACTAGACCAATTAGCCAGGCAAAGGTTCTCTCAGTTTAGGTGCTGTCCAGGTTTCGTTGGCCCAAAGTAAACTACTGTCCTCAGGTTGACACACCACAGACTTTTGCAGAAAACCACTCTCTCCTTTTTTGTCACTCGGGTGGTATGAGTTCAGCAGTAGTCCCAGTTTGCCTCAGGTCCATAGGTCCCAGGCCCAGCCATATGGCCTCAGCTCACTTCACTGGGGAGGTACGTAAGTTGGGATCTTAGAGCTGTTAGGAAATGTGCCAAAAATAAAGTGAAATTAGAGATAGACAAAAATCATGATCAGGCAAGAGCGTGTTCTTACCCAGTTAATGATGGATACAGAGTGGGGTGAGCAGGTGATGTGTCAGCTATTTGACAGACACCGACAGGATGGAAAAGGATGAGCAGGAGCATTGCTAAGTGAGACAAAACAAAGTCCTGTGCATGGAATGGATGGATTTAACTCCATGTAGCTGTACAGGCTGGAGGCCAGCTGGATTAGAAGCAGCTTTGCAGGAAATGACCTGATATTTCTAGTGAAAAAAAGAATCAGTGGTTCTACTTTTTAGTCAAAAACTAAGAATAGCCCTGTGTATCATTTGTTCTACAAGGACCATCTGAGATGAATGAGAAATGTAATTAGTAGAACAAAGGTCACTGAAGGTCAGCTCATTCCCACTGCCTGACCAGGGGTGATGTCAGGTCAAACTCAGAGACAATAATCTATACAAGAAGTCATGTAAGGTCAGTCACAATCCGTATTTTTGCCTAGCATCTAAAGTTTAGTCAATCTAGTGAATTTCACTGGGTAGTCTGAGGTCCACCAGATTATCAATTCAACGTGAAAATACCCCACATATTTTCTCTAGGGTCATCTGACATTAATTTAATATACAAAGAGTTGACAAGGGGATGATTTGAAATCAACAAAGTCCTTGTATGGTGCACAGGAGTCAATTGAAGTGAATCTGAGATCTTTTCAGATCTCTAGAGGTAATTTCAGGCTTTTGCAACCTGAGGCCAATTGACATCAACATGAGAGCCACTTACCTATTTGGAGGTGTTATGATGGGATTAGTGAGAGATGACTTTGCTCAAATTAACATGCAAACTAGACCAAATACTGTTTTAACATCAGCTTTATTGTGTAATACTAGGTGAAGAGGGGAAAGAGTGAAATGGGAGAGAAAGGGAAGGAGAGAGATAGTGCAAGCAGAATATAGTCACCACTTCTAGACCCAGAAGTGCCCCACTAGTCCATCTTCACCCTCAGTTCCTCAGTGGTGGATCGGGGGACCTGTTTTGTTCTTCTGTTGGTACATTTTGTGCAGGAAGGGATGCTGAGTATGCAAGGTCTGACAAGGATTGTCAAACCCTTTCACTATTTGTACCTTTTAGCAAACAAAGGAATTAATCTTTGTTGACTGCAAGCTACACAGTTTCATATTAAATAGTATTCTATCTTCTACTGATTAAATTGTTCCCTTGCTTCTTATGCTAATTAGTCCACATGTTCAGTCTTTCTCCTTCTTTTGAGTCAGTGGCTTCCTTGGGTTGGTGGTCTGTGAGCTGGTGGTTGCTCACACCAGAAGGGACTCCTTCTGCAGGAATTACCTTTCCCCCAGTTGGAGCTGATTCAGCACAGTTGCTGAGTTGGCTTTATTAGTTTCTTCCTTTCCTTGGGAGTTCTGACAAATGTCTTGTACCCCCTTAATTCTGTAATTTTTGTCTCCACTGTCAGTGATACATCCTCCTTCTCAAGATTTGTTGACCTCCCCCTACAACTTAACACCCAGACAGCAGTACCACCTTTATACAGCCCAAATTCCAGGGTCCACAGTGGCATATCTGGGGAGCTTTGGTGATGGTTGCAAATGACATCTGTCCCATAACCTGTCCCAAACACAATCTTTGTTTGATCAGTGACATGTTCAGGTATGGGTAGTTGGTTTTTGTCACACAGTCTGTCACTTTGTGGAACGTTTGTCTGGATGCATTATCCAGGATGTGCTACTGCCAGTCCTGGAAGCAGCACCTTTCTGTCCCAAATTCCCTCTTTCTGTGGCCTTAACAGTGTTTGAGATAGGTAACTGTGCTCTTTAACTTCCAAGAGGAGGTTTCTTAGCTAAATTACCAGCCCCCTTTCCACCTAAGAGGTCATAGGAAGTCAACTGGAAGTACGAGTCAATTGGAGGTACAGTTAAAGGCCCTAAATATCATTTGAGATGAACATGAGATCCAAGTAACTGCTCGGGGTCGGCAGAGGTTAAATGAGAGTCAATTAACTGGCCTATGGTCACTTCTCAGGAAGGTCATTTGAGATCAACTTGTGGGCTAAATAACTTGTGTAGGGTCATCTGAGGTGAAGCTGAGAGGTCAGTTGACCTGTCAAATAGGGCTTATCTGGCACCAGCATGAGACCCAGGAATATACAAGGTGTTATCTGAGGTCAGCTAAGCTCTTGTTTGGAACCTAGGGTCATCTGAGGTCAACCTGACATACAGAGACCTTGACAGACTCAACATACACTTGGCCTTCACAGAGGTCAAGTGATGACCTTTAAAGTGACTGCTTTTCTCCTTTGGAGGAGGGGAAAATATTTATAGTCTGATATACAGTGAAGCAGTCAGGATTCATTTGAGGTCAACCAGAGAGCCTGTGTGGGTTCATGTGAGGTCAGTGCAGTCTTTGCTCAGTGCCCAGAAGCCATTCAAGGTAAACCTCAGGTCCAATTAATTGTTTAGTTTGTCATTTGACATCAGCGCTCCCCTCATTTGATGCCAATAGGTCAATCACAATCCTTGACTCCTGTCTGAGGTCATCTGAACTCAGCTGAAGATGGAACTCTTGCTACAGGGTCATCTAAGGTCAACTCTCACAGTCATGGCACAGGTTAATTCAAGTGAACATGAATTTAAATAACTTGCAGGAGTCACCATGAGGTCCAATTGGCTTCATTTTAGAGCCCCAAGGCTCAAATGTTGACCTCATCTGAGGCCAAGATGCTAGCAAATTAGATAAAAGGGGTCACCACGGGACAATATGATAGCTGGTGATCTGTTCGGGGTCATGAAAGGACAATGCCCAGGGTCAGCTTTACACCCAGTAAATTGCCCAGGGTCACACTGGTCCTCATTTTCATTCAAAAAGTTATTTCAAGTCCTGTTCAGAACAAATTAACCTGCAGATGTGTCATCTGATATCAATCTTAATTCTAATTAGCCACACGAAGTAATCATTGAAGGTCAGCCCAGGCTCCTTTAATGCAGAGAGGTCACCTGAAATTAATCCAGACCACATTTTCTTATGGTCACTTGAGGCAACCTTACATCCATTTAGTAGAACAGGAGGAATATGTGACCATTCCTAGCCGACCACCCTGGACCTCCCTTGCTCTCCTTGACCAGTTGCTGACCTGGCTGTTTCTAGCTCAGACAGTTTCAGAGGGCCCATTAACATTTCAAATATCATAGCAGGGGTCATCTGAGGAGAAGCATCTCTTTTGTCATCATCAGGTGAGACACCTGTAGAAACCAGGCCACCCTGAATACACTGTGTAAATGTGTTTTAGTATGTATTACTGCCTCATGCTACAAACCACAGAAACAATATGATATTGTCAGTATCTCTGTGGGACAAGTGTTCAGTCAGGAAACACAGCAGTAGAAGGGCTCAAAAGCCAGAGACTGCTCTCTGTGCCTCAACCTCCCCTCCTCTTCCTCATCTCTCTCCCCTCCTCTTTCATCTCCTGCTCCCTTCTGCCAGCCATATATAGATTGGGCTACCTGCAAAGTGCCAAACCTATATCATATTATTTACAATGGCAACCTGAGAAATGGATGGTTTTAGCCATCTAGCTGAATCTTTGACAAGAAGAACACAGCCAGACTTCCTTTAGGCAATAAAGCTACTTCTTTCCTGCAGAACTTTTCTGTTTTTTCTTCTTGAACCTTAAGCACTTTACCACAACTGAATGTTAGCATCTAAATATACCCAGGGTATTTTAAAACACTGGTTTTCTGTTCTGCAAACAGGACCAGTGCCATGGAGGCAAATGGACAGAGCACTACAACTGTTTACACATTCTTTAATATCAAAGACTGTCCTGGCTTAGGGCAAATATGGGAGGAAACCTCAGAATGGGGTCCCTCTAGAAAGCAGGTTCAAGTGGCCCCTCCCTCTACTGGTTCTAAGGAAAAATTTTCCTTGGAGAAAAGTGGAAAAAACTATTTATTTAACCAGCAAAGTATTCATAAGCATAAAAAATGGATAATATTAAACAATGGAGCCTCTTGCTGTTCTGAAGAGATGGGAAATTCAGAAAGTCCTTGTCGTGGGGTGAAGCTCGGCTCCTCAGTCTCTCATCAGTCCCTCCAATGCTGGAAAATGCCATGTCCCAGGCCCCAGTGGGCCACACGTGTGAGCTCCTGGTGCTCTGCTGGGTTTTCAGTCCACAGCAGGCTGAGCAGTTCCAGGAAACAGAAGAGCCACAGTCCATGGAGCTTCTCTGCCTCACCTAGCTAAAAACTAACTAAAAGCAAAGGAGAGCTCTCTCCCGCTGTCTGTGCTGCAGACAGCACAGTCCGTGAGAGGGAATGCAGAGGACTGAGTGCCGGGTCTGAAAACAAACAGCACGCTTCTTCTCTCCTCCCATTTGCTCTCAGAACCAGTCTTAAGTGCAGAACTTAATATCCAGCATAAAAAGAACAGGCAATAGGGGATACAAGCATCATAAAATCACCCCAAGACAAAGAGGAAAATAGTTTTTTCCCAGTTTTAGTTTGAAAATTTTCTTACTCCCCAGGAATAGTTGGGAGATCAAAATGTCTTCCCGGCTAAGTCAAGATATAACAAAGACAATAAAGAAAGGCTGAAAAGCATAACAGATCTTGCAAATGATCTGCAATAAGGTAAGCACAGACCACTCTGATGTGACATTTGATGAGACAGCCCAGGTCAATCCAGATAGATTTTTCTTTAATTCTGGGAACAGTTTTTCAGCAAAAAGTGACTGGCATTGGCATCTTAAGAATGGAAAACAGATACAAAAGGTAGCAGATTTGATAATTGAGCACTAATCATTTACGGCTGCTCCTTGTTTACACTTGTGTCTATACGGGCTTTTCACATCAGAGAACTAAATTTATAGTAAAAAAAAGACTGTTATATTTAAGCAATTATATCTATTTTTCTAAAACCTTCAGCAGTGATTGGATTTACCAAGTTTTCTAACAGTTGAGTAGACATCTCAACTAAAACAAAAATCCACAGTTTATTGAAAGTTAATTAATAAATTAAAATATCTACTTTCTTCTTTTTTTGGTTTATGAGACAGGTGTAGAAGTATTCTTCCTGTAAGAATATTGACTACTAGAACAGAAAGTAATGCTACTACAAAACTAAAACAAAAGAGGAGCTGGAAACCACATGATAAATATAGAATAAATGTTTATTACTTTGAGATTAAAAATAAAAAGACCTGCATTATTCCCTATATGTTACTTTCACCTGTTTCCCTTAATGCTCAGAAACGTTATTTCATTTTACACATATCAAGAACAGAAACATTGTGAAAGTGTTTTTTATTCTTTAGAAATAGTATGAAATAGACTGACAAAACTAAAACAAATACAAATCCATTTCTGGAAAATACATGTGTAATATCCCTTTTGATTTTATTGCACTAACAATAAATTAATAACCCCAAATACACCACAACTGTGAATAAAAGAAAAAAAAAAGCGCCTTCCTGAGTATGAGGTTTTCAGTTTCTGAATATTTTTCATATGTTCAAGTTACATCTCCAATGCAGCAGACGCCAAAAGAACATTTTGTTGTGGATAATTCCAAATGAATTCCTAAGTAAACTTCTTTTAGGGTCATATTAAAAAGTGAGTTTATAAATACTCTGATGGATTCTTTGTTTTGTTTTGTTATTTCAAAACTTTACTTGCTGACTTATTTGAACAAAGTAAACAGGACTTTTTTGTCCTGAACCCACCAGAATTATCTAAGAAATCCCTGTATGCGCTATTCAGCATAAACAAATATTGAAGCTAATAATGAGAAACCCCCATGGTTTCCTCTTCCACTCTAGTTGTCAAGCAGTTGGAAAAAGAATCTCACTTCCACATCTTTCATTTCATATGAACCCAAATTTTAGTGTGAGTGGGGCTTACTGGTGTCCCCATTAATGGCTGTTGGGTTTTTTTTCGTGTGTTTAGTAGGCATGTGCTTCAATCTAAGGTCAGTATTTAGAAATGAAAAGACAATTTAAAGAATGTACACAATTTGTAGTAAGAAAGACACCAAGATCTCAAAAGAAATGTACACAATTTGTAGTAAGAAAGACACCAAGATCTCAAAAGAAATATATTTTTTAATTATTTTCAATATAATTTCTTACTGAACTATGAAAGGGGAGGGGAGGAACATCTTGAATCAAATACTTAAATTTACAGTTCAGTGAAATGTGAATCAGCACTCCAAAAAAAATGCAAAAAAAAGGTGAAGTGTAATTTATCAGCCTGCAGAATTACTGGACTTCTTTAGCTTAGTCTCTCCACACATGAAAAATAAGTGCAAGGATAAAAATATACAGTGGAACTATTTGAAATGCCTTTTTTTGTTCTTTCATCCACTTAATATTTCATGCTGAACAAAATTAAATAGCTACAAAATTAAATAAACTACATTTTAACACAGATTAGTATCTTGCAAGGATCCCCAATTTCATACTGTAATGTAGTATTTACCTTGACAGATACTGACTAGAAGGAACAAGATTAATCTATACTGACCTAGCTCTACATCATAAGAATTCTCACAAGTGTTGCTGTGAATGTAGGAACCACCCACTCCTCCAGGCAACTTGAGCATTGTCAAGAAAAGGTCATCTGAAGAATGATTTGTACATACCTTCAAAACTTGTAAGGAAATTAAAAGTGCTCAGGCCCAGCCTGGTCTAGAGTTTACTTTTTTGTACATAATATATACGTGTTCTGAATTTATGACAACATTTGAGGAAAACAACTTTGTCAGGGCAGGAGTTACGTTGTCTTTGACTTTAAAGACATATTTATGTGTCATTTAACTTAACTGGATTTAAAGGCATGCAAATAGTTAGAGATACTTGAGAGAAAGATCTTTCTTTAAAGTACATATGTATTCATGTAAGCACATACCTCACTAAAGTCAGATTTTAAAATGATAACCACAAGAAGCAGAATTACTACCTTACAGGCCTATGGACCAAAATTCACCCTCAGTCTGCAGAGATCTAAAGAGACAGGCAAGTCCTAAAAGTCAAATTGCATTCAAGGTGTTTGTATTAAAGACCACAGAATATTCAACTTCATTACCTCAAAATGAGGTAAAATTGATGCTTGTGGGTCAATAACCTGCCGCTTTATTGCGCAACTTTTTCTTGGTATGTGAAAAGAACTGAAGACAAAGTTCTTACAAATCTTTTCAGTCTGTCATGTCTACTGTTTAAACCAAAATATCATTACTCATATATTCTTGGTTCGTCTCTGCATCAAAATCAATAATAAAGACAAAGTAGAATTCCTGCAGTTTCCTGGAGAGTCTTTTGTGCTGAAGAAAAGTGATCACGGGGCTGAGTGGGCTCTGACTGAAAATGAATTATTTGCATGTGGACACTTTCATTTATTTACTAAAGAGCAGAAAGGGAAACAAAAATTACTACCATTTGGAAATAAACTTGTCACAGTCATTATGCTAATATGGTGCAATTTGGAACCATACATTATAAAAAAAAAAGGCATTAACGGGACAGTTCATCCAGGTAAAAGGGTGACCTGCTCCTGGTAATCCATTAATAAGTACAAGAAAGGCCAGCACAACAGCATGGAAGGGGAGTAAATAAAACTAATTCTTTTCATTCCTTGTGTATAGGGTCTAGCCAGGATAGACTGATGCTGCTCTCAGTCACCTGTATTTTATGATTTTGGACAAACCCTTGGCAGTGATAAGAGACAGGTTTTGAAGAATGCAAACACATGAGCTCTCTGCTTCACAGGCGTGTATCATACACAGAAGGCTCATCTGCATCATCAGCTTCTTTGGAGCCTGTTTCCATTTCTATCCCGAAGGCTGGACCAGCAGTTTCCAGTGTGTAGTCACTTCTCAAATCTATGGCAAGAAAACAAATTCAAAAATACAAAAATTCAAAATTCAATAATTCAATAATTGAAAATTCAACAAATTCAGCCAAGTGATTGTCTGAAAAGGACAAACATCTCGCACAGTGTTCAACCCAATAACTGATGGCAGTTTGTTTGATGTTTCCAGGAGGCAGAAAATCTGGAGCAAGGCAAATAAGAACCAGGGGGTTGAAGGCCCCAGGGAACTCAGTGGTGTGAGCCCAACCTTCCCTGACTGGATTCATTCAGCTGATTTTCCCCTCTATTATCTCCAGCTGCCACAAACAAAAATAATCAAATCAATAACACTGCAATTTCTGTTTCAGAATCAAACAGCAATTATTAATCCATGTAGGCAATGAAGGGAAGGAGCTTTCTCTACAGAAAAAAAAAAAAAATTTGGCTGCTCAAAAGTTATCCAAAAAGCAATTTATTATGGCTTTCAGTTTTTAAAATCTGCCACACATCAAGCAGAAGCACATTCTACCAAATATAAAGTGAACAACAGGCAATCCAACTAAGCATAAGTAGGGGCTGCAGCAGGACCAGAAAATCTCCAGTGAGGTTTTCTCCAGCTAATGCATTGCAAATTTTCTATTGTTACTCTTTCTTATTCTAAAAGTTATTGCAGATGTTATGTGTAGTGAAGACCCTGGAGAAATGGGCTCCCATTTAGCAAAGAAAGGGAAACAATTCAATGGTAAGAAGCTTTCATGCCGAATGCCAACACCAGGTTGATGGACTCTCACTTTTATATGGATGTTGGGCAAAAGAGCCGTATTCTCATATCTGCCTTTGCACGGAAAGACTATGCATACCACAGTCTTTCAGCTCAGTAGAATTTCAGTTCTTGTCTTTATAGCACATCAAGGCCTTTACTTTGTTGCACTTATAAAGTTATATATAGATTAAAAATTAATCTTTACTTTGCATACCAGGAAGTTTCAGCTTTCTGCAGCAAGAATTACAACGATGCTTTGCAATGAAGTTTCTTATTGCATCTTCTCCTAGGTTTGCTGGTCCAAATATCATCTTTCCAGACCTAAAAGAAATATTCTTAAAAAATTATTGAATCTAAAATGAAGGAATTTTAGGGGAGGGAGATTATGTCATTTTTAATTTTTTTTAACCAGTGAGCCCTTTTTATCAAGACAATCAAAGTTTAATACACATTATAAGTTTCTTAGATATGAGATGAGAAAATTGTCAGTTCCAGTACAATATTAGCCTACATATGTCCCACATTACTTTTCTTTTTCTCAAACCCATCAGCCCCTACTAAGATACTTAAAGGAAATCTGGACACAGTGACATTTTGATGACACCTGCCACAATCTGTGTGATTCTGCTGCAGCCACCACTCACTCCCACCAAGCAAGTAGTTTGTTTCCAGTTTTGAAGGTGGACATGTGAGAAATAAACAGAGCTAACAAGGACTTATTTTCTCCTCAATTAAAACCAGAAAGGCCAAGTCTAGCAGAACCCTACTAACAAAAATATGCAGCATAGAAAAATGGAAAATAAAAAAAAAAACCAAAACAAACCCAAACTCATAGTATGCTGCTGACAAACAAAGTTTTAAAATGTATTGGCTTCATCCTGTGCTCATTTCCATATATCTGTTCTCTGACCAATTCATGAATGCTGCTAGGGGATCCATTTGTGGAAATACATAGCATATTCTGAAAGAAACTGTGACAATTACAAACAAAACCCACCTATATTCATACACGTATTAGAAGTACCACATAATTACAACAGATTCTTAAGGCAGTCTGAAAGCTCGGTGCTCATTAATTTTAGCATATCTGTACCTTTACTCTCAAGAATTTGACAGTATGGACACTATGGAACACAGCACACAAGAAATATTTCGAGAGAAACTTTACAAAAGCTAGTGTTTTATTTTAATGATATGCAGAGTGGAAACAGCACATTTTAAAATCTGAAATCAATTACAGCCATAAGAAACTATAGAAAAATATTTTAATTCTCTCAAATCTATTTGTAATTCACACAAACAAAAACTATGTTCTCTCTAAGGAAAGCAGTGCTCAGACATGAAACTCTTCCCTTTCACACAAGACAAGAGCAACAATTAGCCAAAACTATTATACAAAATTTAGTATCTTTTTAATTTCTTGCAGACCCTGGAGATTATGTTCCTCTTGGATCTTATGAAGGATTCATCTAATCATCTTTTAATGCAAATTAATACATCAAACAAGAGAAGAAGTGAAGTATCCATCAAGGGTCATATCTATACTTTAAATAACATGATGCAATATAGCCATTTCTATTCTTTTTGGAATCTGATTAAATGCCATAGAAATAAAGGGTATCTAAGTATTTGCTTGAGCAGGTATAGGAAGTTAGGAAGACTTTGCTAATTTCAAGGCCATGCAACCACTCTGATACTTCCTCTAACCATTACTGTGTGCAAGGTGAAGCAAGGAAGACAGAATGGTATTTTCTCACACTGTTTTGAGATAAAAGGGTATACTCTGTGTAATATATATGAAGTACCTTTTGCTCTCTACCCAGTACTGGCAATGGTTCAACAGTAATACTGCATTAAAATTTGGAAAATTTGAAATTTCTTTCAAGGAATCTGGGAATAAATTGGAAATTATCATCATCCTAGAAACCATAACATATAAAGATTAGAGGGTAGTTTAACATGAAAATAAAATTGAAGAAGAAGACTGCTGATTTTTTTCCTTTGCATTGTCAGTAAGCAGCACCAGAAAGAAATATTTCAATTAAAAAAAACAAAACAAAA
>VZDJ01000431.1:0-25931 GCA_008694505.1 Cyanoderma ruficeps
CGGCTCCCAGTTGCAGTTTTAAACGATCACAGCCATAATCCGACCAACCGCCAGCGCCGCGATGTGAACACCTAATGGTTGTGTAACTTGTTTTTCTGCCCCTAATTCAGCTGAGTCACTTTCCCACAGTCCTCTTCTACTTAGCTGAAGTAGCAAGCTTGAGCCGCGACTTTACAAGGGTAACAAGGCCCTTATTTTGTAAGGATTTACCTATATGCAACAAAAACCATACAAGGTGGCTTTTAAAGGTGAAGAAAGTGCAGAAAAGGAAACAGAAAAATTAAATAGGATATTCCTAAATAACATATTCTAGAAAATTCTATGTAAATTGCAGGGAACCTGCATTAAAGAATATAAAATTGAAGGGGACATATACTATTAGAAAACATAAACTATGTCAGCTCTCCATGGGAAACTTTTGCTGTAGAGAATTGAACCACTTCCTTGATATTATTGTACTTCTGTATTATTCAGTCTACCAGTCACTCTTGCGAGAGTAGAAAATTAAAGCTAACCTTAAAACAAGAATAAAATGAGCTGGCTTTGAATTCTAAGGCAATATAAGAAAAATGAAAGCTAAAATGTAGCACAGGAGATCAAGGAATTAATTGTTTCATAGAGTTTCTAGAAAAGCACAGTAAAATCATGGAAAAATAAGCCAGGACAGGTCTTGTAAAGAACACTTTACTGTTACAGTGTATCATCAACTCTCACTTAAAAAAGAATGTTAGAATTTGCTTTACCTCCAACAACAGTGCTGAACCATCTATAATATTACAGAAATATATTCTTTACCTCTGTAGTTTAATCCTGTTATTTAGTCCAATTTGAATTACAAGGACCAGGGAGCAGAGAAGTTTCTTTGCTCTCTCTTCACCATAGTCTTTCATGTATTTGAAATCACTAATGTGTTCAGGGATCAGTCTTTGTTTCTCTTAAGAGTGCTATTTTCCTAAGCTTTCACCATAAGTAATTTTTCTAGCCACCTATTCATATCTCCTGCTTTCTGACAGACCATATCCTAATTTACATGTTCATGTAAAACTGGACTATGCACTGTAAATGCAATAGAAGCACATGAATTTGTAGAGAATGAAATGTACAATTTTTTACACTTAAAGATTTTAGATTTAGGATAACAAGTCTAGAATTAATCTGACATTATACATACCCAAATTAAATATGTTTATGTGTGAGATAGTCAACTAGGGTACTTTTAGCAAGGGTTATTAATAAATTATTAATCTTGTACCCTGATGGAGACTAAATTCAGGAATTTCCAGTTAACTTAGAAATGTTTGTTGGTAAGAAACTAAATATTCTCCAGGGAGTCTGTGTCTTTTCTTTGATTATACAGGGAGTGGAAGGTTACGTCCTGAAAAGTAGATCTTTAAATTTAGTCCGATGAAACCTAGTCTGTGTGTACATGAATATACATATTTCCAAATCTCTTGTCTGGTCTTTCAGAATTTAAGGGGTTTTTTTAGTCTCCAGGTGAGATAATTAAACCAAACCAAATTAATCAAACAAACAAAGAAACAAATATAAATAAAGGAGAGATACATTTGATAGAAGTATGAACTCTGCTCCCATCTAAGTTTTCTGAAAATAATTAAATATAACTCCATTTCTGAGATACCTTAGAGCAATGATAGTTTTTATCTCTGATTCAAGATGCTAGTATTAGTGATGTTTTATCCTTCCTATGAAAAATATGTAAGAGCACACATAATCAATATAATCTAATTTCCTGTTTTGGTGACTTGCATGGACAAATCTTGGAGATCTTTAATTATTTCCCCTGATTAAATATCAACTGCTGTAAATATTTGTCTTTTTATTCAAATGCATCAATGGTAGGACATACTTAAAGCCCTCTTTATTTCAAACCAACTCTATTTCTTTTTTAGCATAGAACAGAGCAGATATTGAAGGTAGTCAGTAAGGAAAAGACCTGCCTGTTACTTTTTACCAGAAAAGAAAAGCCAGAAATCCAGGGAGAAAATGCTTTCTGTTCTGAAGAACATATCGTATCATAGATGATTTAATTTTACCTGCTGGCAGGGGTCCCATAGTGACTGGTGACTGTGAAGCTTTTCATCGTAAGTGAAACACCTGGTGCATGTTACTCATTTGTGTTAATTTGCTATTCACAGAAAGAGTTAAATTCACTTTTCTTTCCTCTCTATATTTACCAGTGCAACTCCAGAGACTCTGAAAACTGGATTCTTGCATCAGATGGCCATGGTGTCAATTTCTTACAGAAGCAAATTTATCAAAAATACCTGTGACTGATTTGCAGAGTCATCTATAGGGCAGATTATGTTTAAGGCAATTAAAAAAACTAATGAATGAAAGTTTCTCTTTTTCACATTTTTGTAGTGAAGATGCCTGAGACATCTAAAGAGCTACATCCCTTCTTTTCTTGCTTTAGTTGGCTCATTTAATGAAAAACGGAAGCAAAACAATCTCTTTTGTATGGATATGCTCCCTGCATTGTAATTGATTTTTGTGTATTTTTGTTTGCTGCCTTCAAAGAGATTCTACGCTTTCCCCATGTCATATTCTAGCAGAAGAGATCCAGTAAGAGGAAATTCACATGTTCAGGACATTGCCAGAAATTCTTCTGTAAGGTTCATCCTAACCCTCCATTAGTCAGAAGTACTTTTCAGCCTGTTGATAGCATTTCAGTTCTGAAATATTGTCCAAGTTGTCAGATTTACTTTTTCAAGTTTTCATTCCTTTAGTTGAAAGTGAAGCAGGTCACCATCTAATGCAGTGAAAATTCTCTGCATTTCGATACCCTGCTACGTTCAAGTTTGGTTTTGTACAAAGAAGGACTTTATGGCATAAGGATGGATGCCAGGGGATGTAACTATAGGAACTGCTCTGTTTGCAGAACTGAGGGTTGTAGAGGATTTTCATTACCATTGTTATCATATTTTGAGGCATTGCCACTCTGGAAAACCTTTTCGATTGGCTGAACACCTGCAGAGAGACTCAAGGTCACCTTAGAAACCCAGGTAATTCATGGAAGAGAAGCTGGAACAAGCTGTAGTAGGAAATATTCCCCCTTCAACCTCCACAAGCTAAATAGCTTCATCAGTAATTTTAGAGGTAAATATTTTCCTACACTGCATCCACACATGTTAGGAAATTATTTCATGTTATAACAAAACATGACAGGGCAGGAAATTTCTGCATGGTCAATAAAGTTTGCACTCATGTTGTTCTCATTGTCAGCAATAGTTTCCTCATACTCCTTTTCTACCTGTTCTTTCCTACCATCCTCTCACATCTCAGTGGTGTTCTGTGCCTCACTAGTCTGACTGAAAGAGATCTTTTACCTTGCAACTTAAATTTTTATTTGGCTATCTGTTGGAACTCTAGAGTAGTAATAGCTATCAATGTGTGTCTCTTATTCAGATTTTGGGGGTTTTTTTAGCCTTGATTTTTTTCCCCTTTGAAAACCATTTACAAACAGAAAGCATAGTCTTATTTTGCTAAATAAAGAAGTTATTACAAGGAAATTCTACCCTTCAGCCATCTTAATAGAGACTGTTTGCTCCTTGTTATCAACCTGATATGAAAAAATGCAATATCAGAAAACAAAGGTAAAGTAACGAAAAGAAAAGATACCAGCATTTCGTATATTTTGACATGATGCATACTTACTGATTGATGCACACACTGACACAGATTTGCTGTTTTAAATAAGAATAATTTGCAAATTTGTGTTCACTGTTAAATATTATATACAACACTTGTGAGATTGTAGAGGTTTGAAAGCAAAACAAGTGAGAGGCTCCAAGTCAGAAAATACAATTTAATAAGAAGAAACAAAGAAAAAAAAAAGGTAGAATAAAATAAATGCAATAATACAAAAGACCACTGACAGAGTCAGAATACAACCTGAGCAGAGCAATGAAAGCAGTCCAGATGAGGTGGTCTTCCTGAAGCAGTGACCCCGTAGAAAGGTCAGGTAGCTCTGGTCCTCTGGGAATCCAGTAGGTAAGGGCTACCCAAATCCCAGATTATATCCAGGTGAGAATGCTTGGTTCCTCCCCCTGGGCGGAGCATCTCACAATGGGATGATGAGTCATACAGGAGGTCCTTGATGGCCCATTAGAGAGAGATCACTCCCGGAGGCAGTTATCTATGAGTCATACAGCAAGGCATCTGATGGGCCATTAACAAAAGATAGCCCAGAGGGAGGGGTCTGGGAAACACTGCTTCAACAATTGGATTCCACAGTTCATGAAGATGGTGATAGAATACTTTGTGCACATCCTATACTACAACCCAGGACCGAGATAAAAAGGGGAAAATTCCCTTTTCTATTTACAACTGATAATATTTTTTATTTCTACTTCATCTTCTTGAGGGAAATACGATGTAAAATATATCTGTAGGTATTTTCCATATGAACACTGAAACTCAAAACTTGCAGATTTGCAAAGATGTGCAAGATTAGTGAGATAGATTTGCTTAGTGCTTACAGATTTCCTGTTGGCCAGATCAGCAGGCTGGTGTTGCAGTTCAGGCCTGTAGGAAATTAACATCAGGCAGCTACCTTGTAAAAAGGCTAAGAGGTATTAACATAAAATGAAAGACATTTTATTTTGAAAGGAAAGTGAAAGTTCTATTTAATCACTTGGCACACTAAATGTCAATATTTTATCACTTTATCATGACAATCCCTAAGATTCAGCATGGAATCATTTTGCTCTAGGGAAAAATAAAGCTGCATTGAGATTTTTGCAGTAAATCTCACAGCATGTCTGTAACTTGTTATTTATCTTTGCATTGATTTAGCATTTCTACCCCCATAATATTTCTTTTTCCTAATACTTGCCTCTTTTCTTACAACAATTTATATTAGTGGCTCCTTTTATTGCCATTGGTTTTTCATTGCACATATAATACTGTCACAGCTGCAACACTGTATTTGAGGTCTGTGACAGTTGCAGCTGGTCTGTAGCTGCACAGATAAGTTTGGCCATACCAGACCCCCAAACTCGACCAGCCTAGCAGTAAACAAGTCCCCAGGTGAGGCAATGATAGGTTGGATTCAAACTCAAACCGTGGTCCCCAGCCAATCCCATTCAATCCTGAATGCAGACATCTAATTGGCCAGTGAGCTGGGAGTGCTGAGATCCCGACCAATCAGGTGTTGAAGCACAGGAATTTTGAATCCCCTATAAAAGGGGGCATCTACCAATAAATCTTCGCTGCTTGTTGCATGACCTTCAGTGTGTTCAGTCATGTGTCTGTCTCCAAACTGCAAGCCTAACGTAACAAAGATCCTATCATGATTTTTGTGCTAAACCCTATTTTATTTATATTCTAAAGAAAAGTCCTTTAGGGGAGATGCAACCATATTGCAAATTTCAAGGTAACAAAATGCCTATTTTATTAAAAAATCCTACTTTTTCTTATTTTTATATACTAGGAAGAATATCTAAAGTAAGAAAATAGTGATACATATATTTGAATTTGTTTCTGTGAATAATTACTTTTTTTGATATTACCTTGATTTTGTGATTCTTACTCATACTAAATAGGAGACTCAAAACAGGGCATGGTATGGAGCTATGTTATAGCTAGCAGAGAAACAGATTATAGATTAGGAGTCAATGTAACTTACACAGAATTGATGATGGGATACACAGAGCCCTTCAGTCAACCCTCGAGTAACCACAAAGCAGCATACTTGGGGGAAAAGAACCCACATATTTTTATGGAATGTGGAGAAGCCTGCTGCTTTGTCAAGGTTTGGTATAGCTTTAATAGTTTCTAAAGTGCAGTGTCAGTCAGTCAGAAATTTCAGCTTATTTTCCTACAATCTTGTTTTCAAGGCAAGATGTTTACAGTCACCTGGGAATGTCACTTCCATGGCACCCTACAAGACCAGCTGTCCTGATTGAGTTATTTCACCAATTAGCAAATTCATTTGAGAGAGAAGATGTTCTGATTTATTACACCAGCTGATAGGCAACAGATATGGCCTTCTAGGATGGGGGGACATCCTGCCACACATGGTTAAAGGACTGAATAGAAAACAGAGAGGAAGAAATATATATGGATTATGCAACACATTTCTAAGCTCGTAAAAAGGTCTCTGTAGTTGAAAACCTGGGCTTCATTAATAAAAAATGAAAATTCTTTTAAACTAAGAAGAATGCAACCTGGGCCTGAAATATCTTTGCCCCTTTGTATAATGTCAGCAAATTCACATAGGCCTAACTTGAGGTATACACACTGCAAGACAGAATCTAGGATTGGTTTAACAGTAAAAAAACCATGTTTTATCATTTATTTGATATAAAAATGCATCACTTAATGTTAAATGTTAGTGTTTTAAAACCATAAAGAAAAAATACTCATTGTTTTTGCAGGTTTTTTTGTAGTCACAAACTTCAGTATCAAGAACCAACAACCAATAGTCATGACAGAATTAATTAGACTCCTTCAAAGATGAATCAAAACCTGAGATGCAAGTAGACAGATTTGCTTCTAGAGTTATTGTAAATAACTGAATTGCAGTGTCCTACTGTCTTCAGCAGAACTGTCTTCACCAGTTCTGGCTGGTCATTACAAAGATATGGCTGGAAAACAAGAAATAAGACATAGTGCTGTCACATCATTAGGAATCAATTTCAAAAGAATCTTCTGTCTCATTGTTTACTCATTCCATAAGTGAAACAAACTGTGCTTTTGATATCAGCCTAACATACATGAAAACAATACACTTAACAAAAAGAATAACATTGTTTAATTAATGATAATAAATATATATCAGAATTTAGAAATAGGAACATTAAGAGGAACATTATAGAAGTACAAAATAAATATACACATAAGTAGATTATTAATAACAAGTTGTCTTTTTTTAAAATAATTTATGATCAGCATTAATTAAAATACTGTTATTACTGTTTACTGAAATACGTTTCTTTCCACTTTCTCCAAAACATTATGTCTCATCTCTGCTTTATGGGGTTTTTTTTATTTTAGCTAAACAAAGTCTAATTTGTCTGACTTTTGTGTAACTGAAATCCATGTATGTTTGTATCACTTTCTTTGCATGCCTTTCCCATAGGTTTTTTTCAGCAATTATGTAAATTTTTCTGCATGTATATATATAACTATGGCTGAAATCATCTCATTGTCAATTAACTTTGGCAAAGATCCTTTGCTAAGTCATTTTCAGTGGTACACCTTATTGCAAAATAATTTTTCATTCCAACTTAAGGAGAGAATAAAATAACTTTTTTTTGAAAATAACTTTGAAAGCACATAATGAAGTAGGTTATCTCTACTCTCATTTTTCCTTCACATAGTTCTCGCATAATTATGTAAAAAATATTTTCCTCAGTTTAGAACTCTGTTTTCACTAGACTGCTAGATGATTATTAAAATAAAAAATAGAGATGCTTTGACTGGTCAATAAATATTCCTGCTTCCAAAGTTATCGTAGAGTTTGGGCTTACAGATTTTGAGAATTTTAGGTCCTTTTAAAACCAAATGAAGAATATTACATCAATGTGCTGATCAAACAATTTTAATGACACCAATACAAATACTTGTTTGATTTTGGGATAGATGTATTTCTAATGCTTAATAGTTCATTGAGTTAAAACTCTGATATGGAAGGATAGTACACTGGCTTTAAGACAGTACAGCTATATATTAAAGATGTAGACATTTGGTAAATTCTGTGTCTGTTTGGACCTCTCTTTTATTTCTTCTTCTGCTCAACAGACCTTGCTTTTATGAAATGGCTGCATCTGTCTATGAAGATACATATGGTATGTGCAACTGTGATAAGATAAATATAGTTTTAATTAACCAAAATGGTATTTGATTTCTACTTCAGTTCAGTGGAAGGAAGGATTCCTGGAAATTAGAGACAAAAGAAGGAGGGGGTTATTTGTATTTTGTTTGCTTGGGTTTTGTTTTATTTGGGGGGGAAGGTGGGTGGTATTTTTCTGATAAAATGCATTATTCCAGTTTTGATAACCACAGTGAGAACATATCTTTACCCTTGACTTGAAGTTGGCAAAGCTTGGGTTTAATTCAAGGTTCCAAGATTTTGTACTCATCATAGCTGAGGTCTAGCTTAAGTTGACTTCAAAGGAATTCTACAAGTTGTTCCAGGGCTGAGAGTGGCCTTAAATATCTGAAATAAGCCCTTGCCAGTAAAGCTTAATTCATGTACAGCTTTTAAAAGAAACATATATTTCCTGTGTTTTAGAGGCTTATTTTGTCAGAAGATGAAGTTTAAACCACGTCCTTTAGCTGAATTTAAAGCCTGGTAAGAATCAGAGCTGTAGAATTAGCATGCTTTTGGTTTTGTGGATGGTACTGTGCTTGCATGGCAAGGTTTTAGTAGCAGAGGAGGTTCAGGAATGGCTTCTCTGAAAAGCTGCCAGAAGCTTACCTCGTGCTTGACAGAGCCAATGTCAGATGGCTCCAAGATGGACCCACTGCTGACCAAAGCTGAGCCCATCAGCAGTGCTGGCAGCATGTCTGTAATAACATTATTTAAGAAGGGAAATAATTGCTGCACTACAGCAGCTGGGAGAGGAGCAGGAACATGTGAGAGAAGTAACTCTGCAGACACACAAGTAAGTGAAGAAGGATGGAGATGAGAAGCTTCAGGTGCCAGAGCTGAGATTCCCCTGCATGTTCTGGTGCAGCCCTTGGTGAAGCTGCTGTACTCCTGCAGACCATGGAGGCCCACACAGAAGCAGAGATACACCTTCAGACTGGGGAGAATTGCACACTGGAGCAGGTGGATGTGACCAAAGGAAGCTGTCACCCTGTAGGAAATCCATTCTAGAGCAGGCTGCTTGCAGAACCTATGGAGAGAGGAGTCCATGGTAGAGCAGGTTTGCTGGCAGGGCGTGTGACCCCATGAGGAACACATGCAGGAGCAATGCATTCCCAAAGGACTGCACCCCAGGGAATGGACCCATGCTGGAGCAGTTTGTGAAGAAATGCAGCCTGCTGGAAATGCTGAATTTCATGGGAGGGACTCCACACCAGAGCAGGAGTATGAGGCGGGAGGAGCAGCAGAGACAATGTGTGATGAACAGACTGCAAGCCCCATTCCCCTTTTCCCTGCATACCTCGAGGGAGAGGAGGTGGGAAAATCCAGAGTAAAACTGAACCCAGGAAGAAGGACAGGGTGGAGAGACGTTTTAAGAATTCTTCATGTTTCTCATTATCCTACTCTGTGCTGATTGGTAGTAAATGAAATTAATTTCTCAAAGTTGAGTCTGTTTTGACCATGACACTGGCTGGGCAGTGGGTCTCTCCCTGTCCTTATCTTGACCCATAAGAGTCTTCCATTGTGTTTTTCTCTCCCTCTTGATTTGAGCAGTAATGGAGTAGCTTGATGGGCACCTGGTGCCCAACCCACCACTTGGCTATAACAGGAAAGCAAACATTAACTGGCAATGCAAAATAGTTACAAATTTAATTGTATTATACATATGTTATTTAGTTTTACGTATTTTTCTCACATCTGCATAAGGTTTAAAATTGAAAACACTTCCAAAATATTTTTTGAAAAGTGGATGCAAACAAGGGGACTTCATTCTCTCATTTTATAGGTGAAACTATTTGAAGTATAAAAGAAATCTAAATATATACTTTTGTGTGTCAGCATTTTTTGTATAATATCATTAATGACAAGAAAAAAATCCACTGGGTAGCTTAGGAATGTGCAAAAAGATACTAATAGTAAATTATGGACTTAGTGTTGTAACTCTTGCACTTATTTTAAAATTCTATACTATATTAGTAATAAAGAAACAACAAAGAAGTAAAGAAAAGTGCCAAAGAACTGAAAAAATATAGCCTTATATTGTCATTTAATATTTCTAACAATATTAGAAATTTGTTGGTTTTTGTTTATGGCAACTTAACAAATTTCACTAAGTTGCCTATAGTCTCCTGATTGCTAAGAAAAGCTATCTGGAAAGCTTCCTCACAGAGATACTAGGAGCATGTCTTCCAAATCAAAACTTTTAATGTTTTCCATGCGAAATCTTGCTTTACATTTACTCTTACACTCTTAAAATCACAATGCCTCCCATCACCTCCTCTGCCACCTAAACGGGAGATACTACTTTATTAACTTCTTAGGTGGCATAATTTAAAGCAAATAAACACCCACTGCTGACAGTGACACATCAGAAAGAAACACCATTGACCTTGATTGGACTCAGAACCATGATCAGGGGTTAGGACATTAGATCTCTACTTATGCACACTAAATAATTGCAAATAAGTGTAAATAAGGCATTCGGTGACTATTAAGATTTTGACAGATAAACTAAGAAGTTTAGCTGAAGTTGTCTCAGGAGAGAGATTTAGGATAGGTATCAGGAAAACATTCTTCACCCAGAGGGTGGCTGGGCACTGGAACAGGCTCCCCAGGGAAGTGGTCACCAAGCCTGACAGGCTCTTGCACACATGGTGTGACCCTTGGGGATGTCCTGTGCAGGGCCAGAAGGTGGACTTGATGATCCTTGTTTGTCCCTTGCAATTAAGGAGATTCTGTTCCTCAATGATTCTATGAATATCTGAGAAAATTATTTTCTTCCATAAATATCAGTAGATCATTTCAGTTTGTATAACTCAGTCCTCAATCCTGATGCATCTGTTTTGACCTCTATTCCAAACACCCTAAGTTTTCTTGCACTTCTCTTTCAGATCTAAAGAATGATCTGTATTCTTTAAACATTCCCATTCATCTGTATTAAGTGATTTTACAAATGGTGTTCTGCCTTCCTACGCTCCTTTCCTATATGAAAGAAACATTTGCTAATTGAAAATTTCTCAGTAAAACTGCAAAAAAGGACAGGGTGAGGGACTTGAAGTACTTTAAAGACAACAAGAACATTGCTATCCAAATCCAGAAGCATGTAAATGGACTGAGTCTGATCTCAAGACACTGATATATAGAGAAAGATCTCCATTTTTTGCACAACAAGGTGAGCAAAACTGGAGTAGATTATTGACCTGCATGCCAAAAGTGTAGGAGACAACAAAAAGGGCAAAGGTAACAGACTCCAAAATTCTTCTTGGCTGGGTGTAGATCTAACAATGCCAACTGGCATTTTTTCCCAAACAGAAAAAAGTCACAGCAGAACAGTCAGCGTATTGCTAAAATGTCCTAGCTACAAAGGAATTCACATGGTCTCATAATTATGGCAAAAGAATCTGCAGCACAAAAGACAATTTATGATATTTATGTATACAGCCTGTGTCAAGTAACAGAAGTTACTCAGAGGATTTTGCTGAAGCCAGGGTTGCTTTAAAATGGATGACCTGAGAGCATCCATCAGAAAGAGGGAAATTAAGATCTGCTGCCTTGAGGAGTCCTTTTAGAAGGTTGCATTTGGCAGAAATGCTGATGAATATAAAAATTTATTCATTGTGTTAGCTACATTCAACTGCATTAACATTTTTGAAAAAAGTTCTTAATGAACCTGCTAACAAAAAGCACTGTAAGGACACAACAAATAAAAATGAAATAAATTTTTAATGTCAAAGAGGAAAATTATAACATACAGACCTGACAAAAAAACCTTAGTCCTGCAGTCTAGTTTAACAACACTAGAAATGAAATATGCCATTAGTCATTCAGTATAAATTTAGTGGGAATCACATAGAGAGAAATAGATTTTTAACTTGCATTGGTTTGAAATAAGATTTGAGCACCTGAAGTAATTTTGTATTCTTGCATATGGTGTTCAGTGATCACAAGATGGCAATAGAAGGAATATACAGGGAATAAAGTAAATATGAGGACTGACCTCTATTTTAGGGAAGACAGCATGCAACATTTCATAGTTTAAAATTACAGGCATTATTTGTAGACAAGAAGAATCCTAGAAATGAAATGTTTGATTTTTGCCAACCAGGACAGAGTGCATTACTGACAATAATCTCTTTTGCATAAGTCTGCTTTCCTTTTTATTAAATCTACATATTTAAACATTTTTCAAATATATTTATTTTGATAAGCTGTTAATTTTTTATTCTGAGCTGCTGAATAATCCATTTTCCACTAGTCAGCTTGTAACTTTTTCTTTGTGTCAAATATACTTTTGATGTCAATTATGTTGTTTTCAAAATTAATTTTTGTTCAACTTGACACTTGCAAAATTATCTGAAAAAATACAACTACACTATTCTTTAAAATGTTTCACAGCAGAAACTTGGAGAAAATTAATTTTTGACCCCTTCAAAATCCATTTTCCCACTCTATAGTTGAAACCTTTCACTGAGTTTGAACTCTCATCATTTCAATCCCAACAAAGTACTATTTATCAGCAATTTCATTTTGAAAATTTCACTGTTCATCACAGACTATAATATTAATATGTTTAAGAACTCCATTCTTATCATAAAGCAAGCAAAAACGACTCCAGCTGCATTTCTAGGCTTTATAGAATAGTACCAATTAATTTAAGACAGAACCAGAATCATCAGTGAACGTAGACACAAGCATAAAATGAACTATAATTTTTGCCCAAAAGTTCTCTCTTTTGCATTTAATTTTCTACTAAATTGTATTTTTTGTATATTTTCCTAATGCAGTAAGTGTATTTTTAATAGAGTCTGCCTCATGTCACTAGTTTTCATGTTAGCAGATCATGGAATAGACCACTCTCTAAGCTATGGAAGAGCTTTCAGCTTCCTCCCTAGGATTTTTACAGTTACCAATGCTTTAGAGCCTTTGATGATTAAAATTTTTCACATGTATCAGCCATGCCTTTTATAACTCATAACATTTTGGTATTTCCTGAATTCATAATTATCTCTTGGTCTTCTTACACCTTTGCAAACTCTTTTTCTTACTTCTAAGGTCAAACCCATCATATTTAATTAAATGTTTCCCAAAGTCACAAGTCCTCTTTTAGCACTCTTATGCTGTTGAAGGCTAAGGAAAAAAAAATAAACTAAATGCCGTTTTGCTGCATCTTGTGACCTTTTTACAGTTTTCTGATTTGTTGATGTCTTTATTGTGCACCATGGTTACCATGTAGAAACCAGATTATGTGTGCAAATTGTGTGATAATACATGTGCCAAAACCCCCAAAATTATGGGCTCTATATTAGTCTAAAATATCTCATAAAATCAGAACAGATAAATAAATCAGAAAAGATATGTGAGGATCACTATAAAAAGTTCTCTGAAAAATAAGCACAGTATGTATCACTGGTTAAAAAGACCAATAAAATTAAGAATGGTCAGGGTTACAGGTTGTTATGCCCCTGTGAAATCTGTGGTATGCCAGAAAATAAGAGTAATGAGAATAGTCAAATATAAGGAATAATTTTTATGGAAAAAGAGGCTGAGTGAAATGTAACACTTCATTTTAGGAAACAAGTGATTTAGAACACCTGGTTGCAAGCACCAGAGCTCTGTAAAGTCATGGGAGTGTAAGTGGTGAGGGTAAAGGATCACGTTCTCTTTTCTGTGCAACACAGGCAAGCTACTGAAGCTATAAAGGATTAGCAATATGCTGGTTTCCTTTGTTGTCATGGCTTAACTTTGTGGCCAAATATAACCATTTTAAACAACATGAAAGGCATTTTCCAATCAGGGCTGCAAACAATTTTGCATAATGTTGTAGTGGCACAGTTATGGTGGGGTTTTCAAGTGTAATTGTACAGTGATACCCATGTGGAAACATGAGACCCAACAGCAACCTGCCACTCAAAATTTCCGATGTCAGTGGAAACTCTTAGGTTATAGAAATTGTTCTTTTCCTGTCTTCCCAAGAAGGATCTGTAAGCTGCTACCAAAGATAACCTCCTAAAGGAGAGACACCTTCAGCTTTATCCAGGTTGCTGGTTCTCACAACAAACAGAATACTTTCTTAGCAGATAATATCCAACACTAAGATGTTAAGCCAAGGATTACATAATGTTACATAGGGTAGAAACAAGACAAGAGAAAAAAAAGTGGTTAGTATTTCCTCATTCCAATTCTACTATGTCTGTAATTTTTTCAAAATGAGAACAAAATAAATGGAATATTTATTGTGCTCCTTAATGGTTGGATAAGAACCAAAAGTTTTTGGGGTTTTTTTTTGTATCAGTTCTGTACTTTCCTTTGTGCTGTTGTCATTACTCTAGAAAAAAAAAGAGAATTTTTTTTTCTAGTTTCTGTAATGCATCAGTTCTATTTATTCTAATGCCTCAAACCACTATGTTCCTAAATCCATTTTGTTTATTTTGTCAGTTGTGGTGAAACCTGTGAGCCACATCACACTGTAAGTTTTGCAAAGCACTCTGTCACTGATCTGTGAAAATTATTTTTCCTGTTAGTTTAACCACCCAAATCCAGCAGCCTATACAGTGGTTGCGCTCATCAAAGCTTCCTTCTAATTTATTTTTGCGACAGATTTGGATTATATCAAAGCCTATGTTAGATTTTGTACTGCATATCATACGGTTTCATTAAAACCAAGAAAATTTTAATTACAGGTGCCAGCATAAAGCACGCAAAGCTACAAAAAATTAATTTCACCCTATCATTTTGTGAAGCCAACAAGAATTTATATTGTGACCCAGTCAGTGAGATCTGATTCTCTGCTTAATATACAAACTGAGAGGAGTTGAGCAGATGTCAATCAGTGTTGGGGAACCAGCTGGGCATTGGTCAGTGAGCAATTTCATAGTGCATTATTAAACTGTTCTTTTCTAAAGCCAGTGGTTTTATCTTTTCTTGATTCTCCTCCCCATCCCAACAGAGATTCAAGGGAAAGTGGGCAAGCAGTTGAATGAGTCTTAGTTGCCAGCTGGGGAAACCCCAACAAATCTCCTTGTTTTTTCAACTCTTTTCTGTTTTTCCTTTTCAATACATTTTCATCGCACCCCTTTTTGTTTTCTGTTAATGTGTCTTCACCTTTGGAAACATGGCTTTTAGTTTGTCTCGGTAAAAGCTCATCAGGCATTTTATTTCACCTGCCTCTTCTAAAACATTTATTTTTTAATATTCACTTATCCCCATACGCTATATTTGCAGTTCCACTACCTGCATATTCAGTTCCCTTCCTTTTCCTTCACATCTGAACAGTTTGTCCCCATATTTTATCATCCTGCCTATTCTTTCACAAAGCTGTGCTTGTTCTCATTCCTTTCCACCTGAAAGGAATGCCCTTCCTGAATCATTCCCTAACCTCAGTGTACAGCTGCTCCCATCACTCTAATTCTTTTTGCATTCTTTATGATGAAATTTGTGTTAATTCTAGCTTCTACACCTTTTTTTCCTTTGGCAATAACTAGTCTTCTCCTGTCACACAAAATTTCAGATTCCTTACCAGCAGATAAAGACTAAAGGCTTTATCTTTTCTCACAGTTCCCATATTTCTGGTTTGTATATTCTTTCGTTTACAGCTTGAAGTACATAGTTTGTTGGAAAAAAAGAAAACAAACCTGTGTAGGTCCTAGGAGGTATTCAGTTACATGACAAGAGAAAAAGCTCACTGCTCTCAGACCCAGGCCAAATGTGAATATATATACAGCAACGTTCACACAAGTATCAATAGATCTTTCTGAGAATAGAAGATACAGCTTTCAGTTGACATTTCAGATTCTACACTTCTAATTTTGCATGTACAGCTCTTGGAAAGAAAAATCCACCAGAAAGTTTTAATACTTTTTGGCATGTTTTTCTTCAGAGAACCAGTTGAACAGTTTTGGTTGATATTTTCCAATGATTTTCCACCTGAGGCAGTGACTCAATGTAGAAAGTGCTTTCACAAGTTCTTAACTTTCATACATTTGCAAAATCTTAAGAAAATGCAGAAATGCTAGTAGGCTTTACACAATAATGTAATATCTTTTCAGAATTTTTTGCTGTCAGCAGAATTTGCTTTATCACATCTAATCAAACTCTCACTTCTCCAACCATACTTATGTTACTAACTTCTGTTGACTCATGAATTTTTTACTCAAATCAGTATGTTGCTTCTGGCTTTCTTCTTCAAAGAGAAAACACATGAATGTTCTCCAATTTGTGTAATGAATTTTAGGTTGATTTAATATTCAAGCATTTGTAAAGCAGAATATGTGATTGAAAAGTAATATTGATATAAAAGCTGTATTGATCAAAGGCTAAGTGATTTTGTGTAATTCTCATTGGAACAGCAAAGAACAGAAAATGCATCAATTCCACAGAAAAGATGAAAACTATTTGTAGGGGAACAGATTTCTAATCAGGCTATTCCCACTTTATAGACTAACCTAGCATCATTGCAAAATATGCAGAAGCTCAAAATTCACTAAAAAGGCAAGTAATATATTTGCATGAGATTTAGATGGAAAATACAGTAGAAAATAAAAACTCTAACATTTTCCACAAAATAAAAATAAATTTGAATTGTTTTCAATTACTATCTTGAGGGGTTAAACGTAACCAGTTCTGTTGAATATTTTCCTTAACATCACATGTTTTTAAGTGTATACATTAGAAAGGTTATGAAGTCACACAATAATTTCTTAGTAAGAGAATATTGTTACTAAAAGTAAAGATTCATACCGTAGAGTAACTCCTGTTAACTGAGAGAAGAAAGTTCATATGAGACTCACAGAAAAGCATCTATTTGTTCAGTGGTAAAGTAAATGAACCGGGATATTGAAACTGCCTTTCTGTGGGAATTAACTTTCTGAAATGTAAATCTGCCTTACCTTGATCTGTTTTACTGCTGTGAGCAGGTAATTAATAATTTATGCAGAATATTAGCCACCCCAAGGCTTCAGCTACTTTGCTACATGCTTTGATGAGTGCGCAGTGGGACTGTGGTGGGGAGACCAGCTAGGTCAGCACCCACAGCTGCCTGATCACTCCCCTTGGTGTGGGGAGGGAGTCAGAAAGGTAAAAGCACGAAAACTCATGGGCTAAGATAAAGACAGTTTTTTAGGGACAGCAAAAGTTGTGTGCACAAGAACAGTCAGAGTGATCTGCTAGTTCTGTCATAATGAAAAGCATTATGATTTTTACATAATATGATATTTTCTTCCTCTCTTTTAGTACACATACATCTGGGGTGTGAGTTTTTGAAGAATCCTTCTTGTGTTACATAAAGAAAGTCATCTGAGTTGTAAAGATTTCTAAAGTATGTCTCTCCAAATAGTTCAGAAGTAATCCTTTTCAATTACTGGATAGATACAATATTATGATGGTATTTTATAGGCATCTCAGGCTGCATTTGTCTCAGTAACTAACCTTTTTGTCTTAAGAAACATCTGAGGTACACGTGCATGGACAAATGATCAAATAAATATCTGACCCCTGCCTGGGGAAACCAGGTATGTGTATGGAGTGGTGCAAGAAGATATAGAATACCTGGAGTTTGAAGGGACATACCAGATCGTTGAGTCCCACTCCTGGGCCTGAACAGGAAACTCCAAGAATCACACCATAGGCCTGAGACAATTGCCCAAACATTTCTTGAACTCTGTCAGGCTCGGTGCTGTGAGCTCTTCCCTGGGAGATCTTTGTTCCAGTGCCTAACCACTCTGTGAGTCAAAAACTTGCTTCCTGATATCCAATTTAAACCACCCTGACACAACTTCATGGCACTCCTTTGTGTCCTGTTTATGGGTCACCACAGAGAAGAGGTTAGTGCTTGTCCCTCTGCTACCCCACCCTGAGGAAATGGTCTGTGATGGGATCATCCTTCACCACCTTCCTATCCCTAGTGAACAAGACAAGTGATCTCAGCTGCTCCAATCACGTTGGTCTCCCTACTCAGCACACATCCTAATAGTACAACTTATTTAATATAGTGCAGTGCCCAAAACTGCCCCCATTATTCGAGGTGACGCCACACCAGTGCAGAACAGAGCAGCACAATCTCTTCCCTCACTCAGCTGGCAGTGCTGGGTCTGAGGTATCCCAGTACACAGTTGGCCCTCCTGGCTGCCAGAGCACACTGTTGCACATATGATTCTTTAGCAGGCTTCAAGATGGACTGGACACTGAGTAGAAGTGGATAGGATGTCTTAGGATCCAGAAAAGGGAAGACGGAATTTCGCTGTTTGTGCTTACATTTTATGTGAGTTCTTTGTGCAGGTGCTTTAGAAGGCAGTGCCTCATCTGTGTCAATCTCTGTGACCAGCAGTGTCAGTGTCCCATGTGTATGTGTCTCTCTCTCTGAAATAGGTGTTTGATAAACAGAAAAGCAGCACTTGCATCCCTAGGCTTGGTCAGAGACCCCAGGTCCTGGGGCACTGGTTGGGCTCCAGCACAGGCAGGAGAGGTCCTGTCCTGGATCAGCTGGTGGAGATGTCCTCTCCTAACATCTCTTGATAGAAAGGATAGAATATGATAACAAAGACAGGAATTACAGGAAACAGGGGAAGAAAAGCATAACATAGTCTAGAGATGAGATGTAACACAGAAGAGAAATAAAATGTGTTGCTTGAGATCGGATCACAGATAAAACTTACTCCAATAAACTCTATTATTTCTTAATCATGTCAGCTGTTCTAGGAATTCACTTCAATCTGCAGAGTTTTTGGCTTCTTTGATTTTGTGGGAGTGTTATTTCAATTAAACATGAGGCAAGGTCAGCCTCTCTCTGATAAGCAGAGGATATAAGCAGTCCTGACTACATCTAATCTTCCAGAATTATCATTCACTAAATTACCTTATATTCAGGTAATAATTAATTCTGCAGAGTAATTAGTAGTTCCAAGACAGTGAATTATAATCATCATAAATCACGAAGACCACTCAGTTCCTATGGAAGATAGGTGATGAATTAGAATTACATGATCTTTCCACAATGCAGCATAATGTCTTAAAATCAATGTTTGCCTTTTGATTCAGTGAGCTAGTGGCACTAGAGTACAAATACGTGAAAAAAAATTGATATAAATATCCTTAGATCAAAAATTATTTTGATTTTTTGATAATTTACTGTAGATCTCACAAAATAGGCATCACCAATGATCAAATGATCACACTCGTTAATGATGATCACTGATCTTTCCTTTTCTCAGTTTTCCATCAAAAGTGTCTGCCCTACCTCTCTTCTACGGAGGCAATACAAAAATCCCCTATCCAGTGTCAAATTTCCATAATAAAATAGTGATTGACAGTTCCAATGAACATGACTGCCATGTCAGTTAAGCACATTCTCTGGCGGAGAATTCCCACCACCATGGATCTTCTCTCTCATCACGCCGGCCGGTAAGTATTTGTTACCACTTTTGGGGTACCCATTTTTGTGTTCCCATTTGGAACAGAGGCTCTATGCCTAGGGTCCCTTCCCCTGTGAAGGAGGAGGCTCAAAAAATCGAGCTGGTAAAGGCTGTGCAGCTTTGAAGGACACGCCATAAGCGTTCCTTTGGTCTAAATTCCGGCCATGATTTTTTTCTTTTTTTCGGCTTCATCTTGCCCGCGCCACGTGGTGCCGGCGCGGGGTCAGTTTTCACAATCGCGATTACTTTTCTGTTCCTAGATCGACACCTTGTGGGTGTGGGAGGTTTGGTTCCCCATCCCCCACCACCACCTCCCTCCCTCCCCCTCCCCCCCAGTTTTAAGCGTGTTCAGCTTTTGCTTTCACTTTTGGATTTTCTGGTTTTTTCTGTGGTGTGTGTGTGGTGGCGTGGGTCTTAACATCATGCCAGTATGGGTGCTAGGTTTTCCACAGTACAGAAGGGAGTTTTTTATCTTTTTTTTTTCTGTTTCAACAGTTGCAAAAGTTAAGTTTTCAAAGGGAAATTTGAAAAGGTTTATTAGAGTTCTGTTCCTTTATTTTTCTCAAACTTCCCCTGATTTAGTCGGTAACATGTCTTTTTGGGATGCAGTATGCACAATTCTTACGGACTTAGGCCACATGGGTGATTTAAAAGCAGTCAAATTCATGTCCTAGCCGCTCCAAATCCACGTGGCGCTTGCAGGCGGCAGGAAAGGGAAAAAAGAGCAGCCCCTTAGAGAACCTTTTCTCCCGAGCCTGGTTCCCCACTTCCCCAGTCCCGAATCCCTGCTTCTTAAGGCCGGCATTGTTCAGAGAGCGACGGGAGATAGCTCCGCTGACCTCAGTACCCCATGAACTCCGATCCTACCCCGCCCGAGCAGGATCGGCCAATCCACTTGGAACTCTCGCCACAGCCCTGGCCAGGCTGTGCCAGGACATCTCGCCCCCCCCTCCCCCCCACTTTTTCCCCTGTTGCGAAACCCCATGTACAGTTTAGTTTGGGTGGGGGCAAGACAGCACGAAATGGCATCCTCAATTCACATTCACGCAGATTTTCTCCCCGCCTTTTCCCCAGACCTCTCCCTCTCGTTCCACCCCGAGGTCTGCCCACCAGATTAATCATCTGGATGCCAGACCACACCCCCTGAGGCCCGGAGGCTCCACCCTGCCTCTGGTTCCCACATTCATCTGCCCGGTTCCCACGCCCCCTCCCTCACTACAAAGGGGGATGAGTCAGAACCAGGAAGCCCTAGCCACAGCCAGGTTCCAATGCTCACTCCAGTCACCTTTCACAGATCCAGGGGTCGGAATATTACAAATGCATCCTGGCAGCCTATATCACAAAATGCAATTAAAGATTTATGCAAAGCACTCAGAGAATATGGATGTGACAGCCCGTATTTTAGAGGTTGCTTGAATGCTCAGTTTACAGGGATTGTGGTTGTCCCAGCTGATCTAAAGCATCTTGTCAAGTGCCTTACTAATTCCACAGAATACAAACTGTGGGAAGCATCTTGGAAAAGCTTACTAAGAGATGCCCTTCCTGGCTTGTTGAGAAATCCAGCAACTGCAGCTGATGAAAAAGGAGTTGCCATCACCATCTGAGTGGTGAAGGCCAGGGGGAGTTGGTTCCCACCCAAGCCTCAGATATCCCTGTTCTGCATAAGGTCAAAGAAGCAGCAGACGAGCGCTTCTCAGTATGCTGCCCCTCAGTCCCTTGCCACCTTATTCTAAGATCTTTCAAGACCCTAATGAACCTTATGTGCAGTTTGTTGAACAGCTTACAAGGGCTATTGAGTTAGAGGTTAAGAAGGAGCATGCGTGAGAGGAGGTCTTAGAGGAGATGGTTTACTCAAACACCAATGAGAAGTGTCGAGCAGCCATCCTAAGCCTGCCACTGAAACCCATGCTGATGCTTCAGGATATGCTCGAAGTGTGTGAGCAGAAGGTTCCGTGGATGGGCCTACCCGGGGGTCACCAAGGGAAACAGACTGATGTCAAGACTGCTGCTGCTGTGGACGCTGAGTCATTGAATACTCTGCCTGCTCCCCACACGTTGGCCCAGAGGAAGCGTCCCTTTCGGAGAAATGCTGAGAGGCCATGCCTGCCGTGTGGGAAGACAGGGCACTGGTGGCAACAGTGCCCTGTCAAAAAGGACTTTGATCAATCCAGTGAACGGGGAGGAAGGGTGGGAAAGGGGGAAAAACCCCCAAAAACCCTCAAAAAAACTAGTTGGGGAGCGTGGGCACACCCAGCGTGTGGATGAAAATTGGGTGGCCCGAGCCAGAGGGGGGAAAGGGGGAAAAAGGAAAGAGAAGGGAGAAAATAGCACCACTCTTCTTTTGTGTAAGCAGGATTTGACTCGGGCTCCTTCTGAGACCCCTGCATCAGACTTGACTTGTTCACAGGACATGACACTACCAATTTTGACAATAACCTCGCTGTATGAGCCGTTCCGACTTAGCCTGACTGAGCCACTCCTCCTGACTGATGGCGATAGGCACAGAGTCTCTCTTAGCCCAGAACGAGGTACTTGGCCACGGATCAAGGGGAAATTCTTAGTTATTGGGGATTGTAAGTACACCCCGCAGAAGATCGAGGTTATCCCAGGGATCATTACATCTGATCCTGAATACCTTGTTCTCTGGCTGCACTGTTCAAACCTACCAACTTTTTTTGCAAAAGGGCAGATAATCACACAGGTAGTTCCTCTCCTGGATTCACCTGAGGTAACAGGTGTTCCCACACTGAACGCAGTGAGAACCATAGGGAAGGACAAGCCCAAAGAGAATTGCAGGCTAACGGTGGGTGGGGAGACCACATCCAACGAGGGTGTCCTTGACACCGGCACGCACCTCACGATTATCCCTGAAAGGATGTGGCCATCACATTGGGCCTTGCAAAGCGTGCCTGGACATGTCCAAGGTATAGGGGGTCTTCAATTGGCAAGAAAGTCAAAGAGCGTTGTGCAAATTGAGTGGCCAAAGGGGCAATTGGCAAATCTCCACCCTTTTGTTTTAGACGACCAGGAACCCTTTCTTGGGAGACACCTAATGGCCTAGTGGAGGGTCACAATTGACATTCCTGACCCCTCACAGAGTTTTAGGGTGGCGGTCACTGAACAACGCCCCATCCAAAAGCTGAGCTGGAAAACAGATGAACCAGTTTGGGTAGAGCAGTGGCCACTTTCAAATCAGAAATTGAAGGCGCTGAATGAGCTATTGGAAGAGCAGCTGAAAAAGGGCCACATAGAGGACACCATTTCTCTGTGGAACTCCCCAGTGTTTGTCATTCAGAAAGCAGACAAAACCAGATGGTGGCTCCTCCACAACCTTTGAAAAATTAATAATGTAATTGTAGAAACGGGTTCTCTCCAGCTAGGGATGCCATCCCCTACAGTGCTCCCCCAGAATTGAAATTTAGCTGTTATTGACATAAAAGATTGCTTTTTCCAAATTCCCCTACACCCTGACGACGCCCCACGCTTTACGTTCTCAATGCCCACCCTTAACCAAGAAGCCCCAAGGAGAAAGTACCACTGGAACTTTTTGCCCCAAGGAATATGTAATAGCCCGGTGATTTGCCAGTGGTATGTCCCTTCCTTGCTGTCCCCAGTCCGTGCAGCAGTGGAGAAGGCCATTATCCATCATTACATGGATGATGGATACATGTCCTTGTGTGTGCCACCAATGAAGACCTGCTGACCCATGCACTTGACTTGACAGTGAATGCAGTGGTTGCTGCAGGGTTCAAGTTGCAGGAATCTAAAATTCAATAGATGCCACCTTGGAAGTATCTGGCCTTGGAAATTGGTAAGTGGACAATCAAGCTGCAAAAACTGGCAAGTAAAACCAAAATTGGGACCCTTGCAGATGCCAATCAGCTGTGTGGAGCTTTGAATTGGGTAAGACCTTGGCTGGGTCTGACCACAGAAGACCCAGCCCCCCTTTTCGATTTGTTAAAAGGGAGAGAGGAGCTGACTTCTCCTAGAGTTCTCACCCCAGAGGTGCAAAAAGTGCTGGAAAAGGTCCAGGTAACCAGGTCCACCAGGCAGGCAAGCAGATGTGACCCTGACCTGTCCTTTTGATTTATCATCCTTGGAAGGTTGCCACACCTCCATGGGGTGATTTTTCAGTGGGACAAGGAGAACACTACCACCTCGAGAAAGGACCAGGACAGGAAGGATCATCTCTTGATAATAGAGTGGGTCTTCCTGAGCCACCAGAGGTCCAAAAGGATGACACAGCCACAGGAGTTAGTAGCTGATCTGATCCGGAAGGCTAGGACCCGGATTAGGGAATTAGCCGGCTGTGATTTTGAACGCATTCACATTCCAATTAGCCTTCAATCGAGCCAAATTACAAAGGCAATGTTAGAACACCTGCTTCAGGAAAATGAAGCACTGCAATTCGCTTTGGATTCCTACTCAAGAAAAAGTTCAATTCATCGGCCTGCCCACAAAATTCTTAATTCAGATGCCAAATTCACATTGGTGCTAGAAAGTGTTCAGAGCAGGAAGCCTTTAAATGCCTTGACAGTTTTTACTGACGCATCCAGAAGATGCCACAAGTCAGTCATGACTTGAAAGACCCTCAGACTCAGCAATGGGAGACAGATGTTGCTGAGGTGGAAGGATCACCTCAGGTTGCTGAGTTGGCCACTGGTGTCAGGGTGTTTGAAAAGTTCTCTGAACCATTTAATTCAGTCACAGATTCTGCGTACGTCACAGGGGTAGTGTCCAGAGCTGTATTGCAGGAGATGTCCAACACTGTGCTTTTCCAACTGCTCTCGAAGCTTGTTAAATTGGTCTCCCACTGAGAGCAGCCATTTTAAGTGATGCACACAAGGTCACACACGGATCTGCTGGGGTTCATCGCTGAGGGAAACAGGAGGGCTGATGCTCTCACTACCCCTGCAGAAATGGCCCCATTGCCAAATGTTTTTGAGCAGGCAAAGGTCAGCCATCAGCTGTTCCACCAGAACGCACCAGGTCTGGTTCGCTGGTTTAATCTCACCCAGAAACAGGCCAAGACAATCGTGGCCAGGTGTCCCACTTTCCAACAAAATGCACTTCACTCTAAGTGCGGGAGTGAACCCCAGAGGCCTTAACAGCTGCAAGGTATGGCAAACAGACGTCACACATTTCCTGCAGTTCGGGAAAAAGTGCGCGCACATCTCAGGGGGCACCTTTTCTGGTGCATTTTATGCCTCTGCCCACACAGGGAAAAAGTCCTGGGATGCCATCAAACACCTGGTCCAGGCTTTCTCCTTTATGGGTATCCCGAAGGCCCTAAAGACAGATAATGGGCCCACATATAAGTCCAAGGAGTTCCACAGCTTCCTGCAGCAATGAGGAGTGGAACATAAGAAAGGCATGCCCCACTCCCCAACAGGCCAAGCAATGGTAGAGAGGACCCACTGAGATCTAAAAAGGGTCCTCAGTCAGCAACAGCAAGTCTTGAAAACAGAGTCCCCCTCTATTCGGCTGGCCAAGGCTTTAGTCGCAATGAACTTTTTAAACTGTTCATTTGAGACGCTGAACCCGCCAATCGTTTGACACTTTGGAGAGAGCCAGCAACTGGCTCTGAGGGCAAAACCAGTCCTCGTTAAAGACACAGAGACTGGACAAACAGAGAGTCCTCATGAATTGGTGACGTGGGGGCGCAGGTACACCTGCGTCTCCACCCTCACCAGGCTGAGGTGGATCTCATCGAAGTGGGTAAGGCCTTACGTCCTGAAAGTCTCTGGGCAAAAAGCGTCACAGGTCTCGGTCGCAGCCTGGCGCAGAAAGAAGAAGCGTGGAAGTCCCTAGGAAGAGTTCTCCCTCCCTTTACCCTTTCCCGAGTGACCCTCTAATTGTGGTGTTGTTTCAAGTTCTTTTTGACAGTCCCAGACCTAATCCTGTCACAGATGGAGGTCTCCCTAGCGGCCAGACTCCTGCAGCTCTTCCTGCTTGCCAGCCTCCAGCTGCCGACCAATGCAGCCAAGGATGAACCTCTCATCTAAAGCTGAGGACATCCACCAAAACATCTCGAATGCGGTCGGCGAGATTGAAAAAGAAACAGAAGACTGGCTGAGTGGACTGCATAAGAACTGAGGGCTCCCAGGGTGGGCAGGATACCTGGTCAAGACTGGAGTTCTGATTTTGTTTATTATCATTTTAATTTCAATTGCTTTTGGTGTCATTAAGCACGTGGTTCACCGATTGATTTACAAATTAATTCCCAATGCCATTACACTCCCTGAAGTGAACCAGGTTTCCATGCCGGCAGCTCCTGCAGATGGGGAAGACCTGGAAGGAATCGCCTCGCTTGAGGAGGATGAGGATCCAGAAGACACCCTACCTCCCAAGGGAGATTGGCCCATTCCTTTAGAGGAACAGTCCACCGATCAGGAGTGGGATGAGGACCTGTACCTCAAGTCCGAGTGCCCCTCCCCCCAAATGCAATTCACCTCCTTTTAAATAAAAGAAAAGAGGGAAATGTAGTGGTGCATTTTGGGTTTTACCAGTTCTCTGCACGCATCTGTTCTTTGTTTTACAATGGTTTGTCCTATGTACCCCATGTTAAACACCTTTCTGTTTCTCCCGAGTGATGGGTCTTGTCCATCATTTTACAGCCTTGCCCTGAAGCCCAGAAAGTTCTAGTGAGGATGTCGAGCGATTGGCAGAGTCCCGGCTCCTGCGTCCTGCCC
>VZDJ01000431.1:25961-84823 GCA_008694505.1 Cyanoderma ruficeps
TGTTCTGGGTCACTCCTCCCCCCTTCTGGATTGGTTCCAGGCTGTCCCCTTCCACTTTCCCCACCCCCATACTTAAGGTGTGAGAACGAGAGGGGAGCTCGCTTTTGCGGGCCCTGTCTCTGGGTGTGTACAAGCCCTGCAAGGGCTTAATAAACCCCAACTGAATCTCTCACAAGAGTCTTTCCTTCTTCTTCGCCACTGCTCACGCTTCTGCCCAAGGCAAGAACCCAGAAGGATTGGAAACATATCCCAGACCTTCACTGTGGGCTCGGTGCTCAAGCTAGCCAGAAACAGGATGCGAGTTCCCTGGAAGCAGCACCCCACCCCCACAGTAGCTTTTGAACTTCAATTTTCAAAGATTTTTTTTTCTAGAGTCTCATGAATCTTCTGCTCATATAAAATATAGTTTTCACAAGTGAAATCTATTTTCTGAACAAGTTAGTTGCATAAAAGCAAATAAAAAACCATAAAGGAAATAAAGATTATGTGTAGAGAGTGGTTTCCCTGGGGAAGAAGAAAACCTTGGCTTAGTGCCCTGGGAAACTCCTTTCTAAGTACAGTAAGCAAGAGGCTTACTCCCATGTTCCCTCAGTTCAAGTATGCAAATCGTTGCTGGAAGGTTCCTAGGTTTTTGTGTTACCATAGGTTGATTTTGGTGCATAAATTTTAATATTACTTCTCTTCGTTCTCCCCTATTGGACCCTTCCCTCAGACCCTGCCTTAACTCCTCCCCACACCGGGATGCGTAAGGTCCCCTGTCTGACCCTGGACCCTGCCTTTTGCCCCTTGTTAGTGCCTTTTTCCAGTTTACTCCAAATATAGTGTACACCTTGTTTGTTATTTTTGCATTATTAAAATTCTGTTTCTGGACAATTGGATCAAGACTGCTTCTCTCTATCAAGTTGCCATCGGGGCAGAGTCTCAAGGGAACTCAAAGGGGTCCAGGCTCAGACCCCTGAAAATTTCAGTTATGCAACTGACTATTGCATGCATTTCTTAATATGCTGATAAAAAAAAACCCATGGGTTTTGACCATAAGAAAGAGCTGGATATAATAAGGATTTAGAATTTTAGATTCCGAAAATTCTGCCCAAGTTTGTCACAATGTTAGGTTCTGTTCCGGTAATCTATGCTCTAAAGTAAATCCCTAGAGAACTGTACACACCTTCTCACACTCAGGGAACAGAAAAAAAAACCAGCAAAAGGGAACAGAATTTTGTCTTGATAAATGTTGGTAGAGTCAAAGAAGCCAAACACTTTTATCATCTTGTCATAAAATGCTTTCGTTATTCATTATTGGACTCTGTTCACAAGGAATGACACTCGCATTTCTTCTCTGATGGAAATTCCTTCTGTTCTTATGAACAACTTAATTGACAGCCCACAGTGCAGTTGTAGCAATAAAATACTTGGTAATTCTGGTGTTCAGAGAGTTGAACTGCACATTGGAAATAATTACCATAACTGGTATACCAACTCTGAGTTACATTGCACCATTTATCAGAGTCTCCCAAAGAAGCCTGCAAATTTTAAGTATGCCTTGCCAAATGAGTGTGAGATATTGTGTGAGATCAGCTTTTCTCATTTCACAGATGACAAACTGATTCACACAGTAATTTGACAGCAGATCTGTGAATCCTCTTTAGAAGATAATATAATGCTTTCCATACTGAACATCATTCCTGTTCTGCTTCTTTCTGTTTTTTGGAGAGGAGTAGACTGTAGTATGTTGGCCTCTGCTGTTAGGTGTTTGCAGAACATGTGTTCTGTAAAAGAATTAACGACGATTATTTAATTTCAAAAATTACTATGATAATTTCTGGTAAACGTTTTTGAAAATTTATTGGTTGGGAATTGGGAAAAAAGCAAAAAATTATAAATGATGGTATGTTTGTACAAATCCTTGGCCTGGTCTTGTGCATTTTTCCCTATACTCTCACCTTTTGAATACATTAGCCTTAGGGCAAGGCAGGACCAAATATTCTTTATTACAGTTCTTGCCTGTTGCTAGGAGAAGTCACTCTCATTGGAGAGAGTTCCCAGATTTGTTTCTAGGAGGTTATCTAAACCCCTGGGCTGACAACCCAAATTTCCCCCTGCCACAGGACTACTACCAAGTGTTGCCCAAGGACATGTTCAACACTTACAGGGACTCTGCTGCCTCAGCCTGGCACAGTGCTGCATGCTGGCCTTTCAGGAAACCAGGAAGTGTGTAGGGATCCCAAAATTATACAGTGGTGCCCTGATATAGAAACAGTTAAAGTTTTTAATTCAAACTTTTTACTCCTTTTTACCACGAATTTCCTATTTTTCACCTCCCCAAATCTATATTCCCCCCTTTTTTTCCTCTCTCTTTTCTCCATTTTCCCCATTTCCACAGCCCTGGATAAAATCCCCAAGATCAAGTCAAGTCACTGCTGGAAGAGCAATGCATGGGTATTTTCAATAAGGACACCACCCAGGGACTGGGGTGGCCCTAATCCCCCTTTGTAGATCAATCTTGAACAGTTGTTACATGCACAATCTCTCCAAGAGTATCCCCAAGCTTTCCTTCCTCTTCTCTTCCTCCACCTCTCCCACAGGAACCTCAAAATCCTCCTTTCTTAATGCAGATTGGTTTGTTGTTTTTTTTTTTGGTTAAAGCTCTTTAACTCCTTTTGTTTCACTCAAAATCCAAATTTTTGCTGTAAAATCTGATTTCTTTCCCACAAATCCCCCTTTTATTCCCGATAAGTCTTCCTTTTTCCCCCGAAAACTCCCCTCTTTAGCCATAAAATGCCTCATTTTCCTGCAAGATCCCCCTTTTTCACACCAAATGCCTATTTACTAATCCCCAAACCCCACTTTTCCCTGCCATGTATTCTGTGGGAGAGTCCTTGGGGACACAGGGTTATCCCAGACTTATAGCAGGGTGCTCAAACCCAGAGAAACCATCCCAGAATTCCCCAAGTGAGGACTCTGGAATTAGGTGTTGCTGATCCTCACCTCCCCTGTGGTCCAGATGTTCTCTGGGGCAAGCATCTGGGGATCCCAGACCCATAGTGGGGTCATACCTAGGGCGCCAATCCTAAACAGAGGTACTCAGAGTTGTGGCAAACCCCAGATCCACAGGAGGATCCTGAGGTGATGATGCCCCTCATCCCTCAGGTGGTGTGGGTTTTCTGGAGACCAGCACTTGAGGGTCAAAGGATGGTCAGCAGACCCCATAGCGAAGTGCTCAGAACTATAGTGAGTTACCCATAAATCAATAATGTAGAACCCACCCGAGGCACCCCAGCTGTGGGGCAGGGCACTCAGGGCCACTCATGCTGACCCACAGCCTGAGCCCCAGCTCTGCACATCAGCGCAGCCCAAGCACTTTCCAGCTGTGGAAGAGGAACAGGGACCGTGGTGCCTGGCTGAAAACATGCCCCATAATGCTGGCCTACACCCCTAGATAGCACCAGGAATATATTGCATGGGCTACAAGCTGTGTCCCAAGGACAGAGACAGTATTTGCTCCCTCATAATTCTTCCCAAATTCCTCTTCCTGCTCTACCTTAAAATGGATTTGAACCAAAAATGCCAAATACAAGTACACTGAAACAAAATTGCTGAAAATTACTAACCATTCCACTAGTCTGTACTATATTGCAGAAGAAATTTGCTGTGCACCATGCAATCCATGGCAGGGAGAGTGATGTTTTCCGAGTGCTGGAAACCCCATTGTTTTAAACTTATTTTTATACAGCCATCAAAAGATCTGTGGGTAGTCAATATAATTACATTCTGTTTTATTAAGCTCACATATCACAGGTAACACAAAAAGCAAAAGAAGCACAGCATTTCTAATTGGGTATTTATCACTCTGAAAACTTGATTGAGCACACATTATTAAATTCAAATTATTAGAATGTTATTATGCAAAGTTAAATTTCTTGTCTGTGTTCCATTAAGCATTTTTGGGGGGAAATTGCTTTGTAATGTGTCTATTTAAAACAAGTTTAAACTTTTGCTAGTAGCAAAATTAAAAGTAAGTTAGCTGTATGAGAACTGAAAACAGATGGAACATTAGGCACACTAACTAAAATCAAAGGAATCATTTAAAATACTGAGATTTTCATAGTGCTATGTTTTTTGCTTATTCATTATTTCTGTCCTTGATCATTTTAGTATAATCTGGTTTTGCCCAATGTCAAGTTGCTTTGAAGATTTCTTTATGATATGATTTTCTGGAAATCAAACCAGAAAACCAGGTCAATCAATAAATGTAGTTTACACTATTAATGAAAAATCCCTTATTGTAAACGAAAAAATATGCTCTTCAGCTTTTATCTTGTTTAGGTATCATTTCTATTGATCTTATTGTACTTACACCATGTGAAAAACTGGTTTTAAGTACCACTAACGGAGAATTTTGTAGCTTGAAGTAGTCAAAAATAACACGAGCAGCTGTTTGAATTTTTACTGTTAGACAGGATTTTTCATTTTGTTGTGTGAAGTGGTAATGGGGGATTTTAAAATGTCACAGCTCAAAACCAAATAGTTTATATAGTATTATATCTTTGTCAAACTGGTTATGCAGAACAAATCATTTTGAAAATTACATTTTTATGCAACATTATCACATCTAAAATGTAATACAAGTTACATTACAAAATAAATATTTTGTTTGTGGTTGAGTGGGATTTCTCATTGCTACCAATGGGTTAACCACCATTTCAGAAAGAAAAGTGGAGATTCCAAAGAACTGAACTCTGGATTAATGACACAAATAGTAAAAGAATCACTAAAACCAATAGCATAATCTAGCAGTTGGACTTAATGTACAACTCATGAGGCACTCATGATGATTGTGTTGGCATACATTGTGTTGAAAACTTTGCACTTTTAAAATCATCATCTCAGTAATTTTGGTGGGATTCCATTTTGCTAGCGGTTTTGCGGCTTTGGCAGCTATTTTTGTTGAACTGAAGTTTGGCCCCCAGTGCACTCTGTCACCCAGGTTCAGAGTTAAAAGCAGGTTTGGTGGATTTCCTCTCCCACACATGGGATGACAACAGCAAGTTCCAGACCAAAAGATGTTCACTATTCCTAAGAGCCCTCCTTCCCATTTTAGTGCTATGCTCAAACTTACGTGGCATGAAATGGTTAGCTGAAATATCCTTGACAGCGTGAAATATCTTTGGCTATGTTCTTTCCCACTCCCTTGTGCACTGCCCAGTCCATTCACTGTGGGAACAGTTGTGAGGAACAGAGGAGGCTTTGGTGTTGTGCAAGCACTGCTCACAAACAGCCAAGCATCCTGTGTTACCAACATTCTTTTGATCACAAACCTAAAACACAGCACTCTATGAGCTGGCTATGAACAAAATTATTCTCCTTAAATAGAGAGTTAAATAAAATGTAATCCCAATACTGAGTGCAAGCTGTTAAAGTTTTGGTTTTCAAGAGACAAGAATTTTTAAAAAGATATAATAGCAATAGTTTTATCTCCTATATTTTATTAAACAGGCTGCAAGTTTTTGCTGATTAAAACAAGAACAGGAAAAATTTAAAAATGTACATATCTGATGATAATTTGCTTTCTTTCGTAAAATAATTTTATCTTATTTGTGTACTGACTGTGGTTAGTTTCAGTACCCTACTAGTGGGTCCTGTAAAAACTTTGCTTTTACATTACTTATGGATTAAATTTAGGCTGAAGACAACAGACAGACTTTCCCATTTTCCATTTTTGGTGCTAGATCCCAGAATTTCACTGTAATACATACCTTATGTTCCCACATATCCATGATACATAACCAAGAGGAATGATTGAAAGACCAGCCATTCCTACTGCCATTCAAAAGACCTCCCATGCAACCTGAAGAAAGGCTGGAGAGAGGGGCTGACAGGAACCTCATGAAGAACAAGGGGAAGTGCAAAGTCCTGCACGTGGGGAGGTACAACCCAAGGCATCCACAGGCTGGGAAGCAGCAAAGGACCTGGGGATTCTCAGGCTGAGCATGACCTGGCCGTGTGCCTTTGCTGCAAAGAAGGCGGATGGTGCTCTCTGCTGCACCTGCCAAAGCAGGGCCAGATCAGTAAAGGGGATCCTTTCCTTCTGCTCAGCACTGGTGAGGCCACATCTGGAGTTCTGTGTCCAGTGCTGGGCTTCCTAGTGTGAGAATGACATGGAGAGTGTCCAGCAAAGGGCCACAAAGATTATGAAGGGACTGGAGCATCTCTCCTGTGAGGAAAAGCTGAGAGAGCTGGCACAGTCAGACTGAAGAAGAGATGGATCTGGGGGGGAGGGTACAGAGAAGAGGGAGCCAGGCTCTGCTCAGTGCTCAGTGACAGAACCAGAGGTGATGGGCACACACTGAAACATGGGAGGCTCCTGCTGAACATCATGAAACAGTTTCCCTCAGTGAGGGTGGCATAGATTGCCCAGACAGGCTGAGTATTTTGCATCACTGAAGGTATTCAAAACTCACCTGAAGATGATCATAACTCAAGCTGCTGCAGCTGAGCAGAGCATTAAACCAGAAAAGATGACCCCCAGAGGTTCATTCCAACCTCAACCATTCTGTTTTACAAGCATATTAGAAGTGAATCGACAGTTTGCTAACATCTTTTTAGAATTTTATTTTAATTGGTTTTGATTTAGCTGGTTTGGTTTGATTTAGTTCTGGACACAGCCCTAGAGTAGCAGGTCTGCTAGGATAGCATTTAAACTACAATATTATACTGATATCTCCTATCTACTAAATTGTCTATGATGGATAAGTCTGTGTCAAGTTCACGGCTTCCAAAAACATGGGCTTTCCCACATCCCAAATCATATGGAATTTTAAAATATTTTACATTTGACTTTATTAAATTTTACCTTGATGTTTTGAGTCCAATTTATTAAAGGATCCCACCAGTGAACTTCTAGGAAGATTTGCAGAGTTATGTAGTATTCATCTTCTTGTTTTCTCTGAAAATTGAAAGTTTATTTATCACTGTAAGAAAATTACTTCTCTTTCTCTCAAATGATACCAATTAGATGTGTTCTCTTAGCACCATTTTTAATCACTTCAGTCCACTCTCAGCTACATTGTCACTTAATATTCCTTTTATCCTTTAAATACTTGAAAAACTCATTACATTTCTGACGTTAGAAAATTTCAGTATAGATTTTCCTTGTATGTTTGCTTCCCTTATCAATTTACTAGATCTTCAAAGTATTTATTACTACTAAATCCTATGCTACTTGCTATAATATAATCTCCTTCCCTGTCAGGACAAAGCAATTAATCAGAGGCTAAGTTTCTTTCTCTTCCTGATTGTGTTGATTTCTATACATCGTGCATATCTACCTCATAGGTGACAGGAAATAAAGATGGTATATGCTACACCTTTATTAATTCAGTGCCAGTCACGATAGCTCCTTCTCCATATTTGCCATTCTATTGTGTTCAATCTGAAATTCTAAGATAGTTACACCAAACTTTGGGCACTTTTCTCTTAGTTTGTTTTAAAAAACCTGCTCTTCTAAATCGTAACAGCGTCTGTTACAATTGTAATGTGTAGGAGATGCATGTGCTGGAGGAATGGGAAAAAGATCAGAGATGGAAGAAAAACTTCAGAGAAAATTTTTGTATATGAACATTCTATGTTTTCTTCTCATGACCTGCGAATTTTGGTTAAAACTAAGAATGCGCAAAAAAAGCTGTTCTGAATGTGTCAGCTGGATAAATAAAAGAAAGAAACTATAGGAAGCCAGCAATAAAAATAATGTGGGCTCCATGGATGAGAAAAACAAGGAAAAAATGCAATTTGCTCCTCTCATTTCCATTTTTCTCTCAAAGATAGGCAGAGAAATTCACATGGTATCATCTCACAAGCAACCTCTAGCCCAGAGAGGACATTAAATCCCAGATATCTAAACCTTAAGGTCCTCCGAAGCACTATGCATTCTCAGAACATTTACCCTTCCTTGCTCCCCTCATTGTGTTGTGTGATTTACACTGTTGGTGTGCTTTCATCTTTTCTGAACAGACTAAGTTTAACCTTATCCTACATGACCCCACAGACCTTTCTCTCCTTCTTTAACATCCTGTCACACTAAAGCGCATACAGATTTTGATGTTTGTAATTTCTCATTCTTCAACCTGTTCAAAGAATGTCTTTAGTTAACATATTCCATATGGTATGTTTCTTTGTGAATTATGAACTTCATCTTTGATTTTAGATATTAGAACTGATGAATAACTTATGGCTGAATCCTACAATATAGAAATCTCTCCTTCCTGACATGTTTTTCTCCCTTGAACACTCTCCTTTTTTTCATAGGAATGAATACTGCTAATTCATAGGCACACAGACAGGAGCAACAGTAACTGTAGAAGTTAATTTCCATGACAGGAAACTGACTCAAACACTAACACATAAAGACATCTAAGATTATTATGAGTCTAAACATTTTTTTAAATTATACTTGGCTAGATTTGTGGTGTTTTCTTAAAACCCAGAGGAGAATATAAATAGCAAAAGAAAAATGTTAGAAATATGTCTGCTTCTAAATTCAAAGGAAAATAGTCATCCCATTTTATGTACGTAGTCTGTCATCTTGATGTCTCTGGATGAAAATTATTTTTGAAAATGAGTCTTTGCCTTGTAAGTTATTTAAATTTTGATATTTTTCCTCCCTCCCTGAAATCACAAGCCTGTATTTTAAGGCCCTAAAAGATATTTCCTTTAGACTACTCATGCATGGCACTTCTATGCAACACAATACTCTAACTTCTGACATTCTCTATTTGTTTTGGTCCTTAGTTACTTAATTGCAGCTACAAAAACAGGTTTTGAAGAAACTTACCTTTCACAGAATTTGTACAGAGTAAGCAGTTACAGGCAGGAAGAAAATTTGTTGGTTTTAATGTCTACACCAGTAAGTGAAATGTGACTGTGGTTTACGGAAACTGCCAAAGTGCAGTTAATCAGAGCGGGGCACACTAGCATTAGTTTTAAGAAAAAATTCTCAAGGGATTTTTAATTTCCCTAGGGTAAAATCTGCTGACAAAACATGGCTTTGAATTACTCTTCATGGGTTTTGTTTTTTTCACAGAGCTACCTCTTCGCACAGCAACAAAACTAAAAAATTATCTGAAAAAGGTTAGTAGAAAGACATCTTGTAAAGAAACAAAGGCCAACTCAGAGAACTAAAGCATGGGTTCCTTGGGAACATGTTTGTCTTTACCCCTCAAGAACTTGAATTCTGTTATACAAGCTGGGAAACACAAGTCTGGTCCAAATGAGCAATAATTAATTGCTAAAGGAGTGGGTTGCATAATATTTTGTAATATTATTTGAGATGGAGTACATAATAAATCTAGAAATTTTACAGGGCATAAATAGATTAGAAAGATAAGCAATCCATTATCAGCTGAAAATAGGAATGTTTCAGAATCCCACTTCCAGCATTTAGCCATCTTTGTCTACTGCTTCCTAAATTTTTAAGGCACTAAACTAAATGCCAATAATTATTTTAGTGGGATCTTACTCCAGTCATAGGGAAGAAGAATGTTTTATATGCCTACAATTCTTCAATTCATCAGAGTGATTACAATACAGGTGTTTCCTGGCTCTTTCTTTTAATGTGACACAGTGAGATGAACTACTTTTTAGATTATATTGGTGGGATATCAACTGCACCAGCACACAAAATTTTGGAATTCAGAGGAGCAGTGTCCATCACGAATAATTAGTAGATCAGTTTCCCTGTGGCCCTTGAGTGTGTGTGTCAAAGATCAGTGAGAGGCAATATGTCTTCAATTTTTTTGGAGTGCCAAACTCCCCTTGATTATATTCCTCTTCCGTAATATATCCAATATAAGTTCTAAATCAAGATTTATTTCCAGGATAAGTGTTGCTAAATAAAAGTGTCAGTCTATATCCCTTAGAGTTGTTGTTTTTGGGGGNGGGGGGTTTAACATGAAATTATTACTAGATTTTTAAATGATAACTTCAGACTAGAAAGAATAATCATAGAGGATGGTTTGGGATTTTTTCAATGAAACAAAAAGACCTTTTTAGCCCTATAGAGTAAGAAAACAAAAGACAGCACCATTTTATGTCACAGCAACTTGTGTTTTAGCATGGTTCTAAGAAGGATACAAAGATCAAGCTTATGCTTCAGTAAGAAAAAAGAAGACGTTCTTTTTCTGAGTCTCATGTTAAAAATAAAGGAAATAGGTATATCCAAAGACAAGAGAACAGGGCTTTTCTAACTGCCAATATGATGACAATATCCAAGTTTTCAATTCACAGGTAATCTGTTCTCCGTGCAGCTTCTTGTAATTGAGCACATAAAGTTTCTAATGTTAGCAGGTATTGGTTCATTTCATTAATTTGCAAAATATTATGAATTTCTTGAGAAGATATGAATTTTGGGTTGTTTATCCACACATGACCTTTAATGTAACATATTAAGAAAAATACAGTGGAGTAAAACTGGGATATTAATTGATATGCTTTAATTGTCCTTTCCAAAATAGAGATGGAAAAGAAACCTGTAATATCCTAAGGAATATAAATCAGCAATGCAAGAGGAAGGACAGGCTGTCCACTTAAAAATCTTGTGCTCATGTATCAGTGTGTGTTTTCTTCTCTTGGCAAAGAAGAATACATATGGTCTGAACTAAACATGGAATAACTACAAAAAAGAAAGGGGCTTGCTACATAAGAGGAGAGGTGGCATGACAATCATCTAAGTTAGATTTGCTGGGTAGTTCTAGGGAATTAATTTTGTTTAAATATACTTTTAATCATCTGTATCCCACTGATACAGCACTGCTCCTCTGTATTTTTACCTATTCTAGAAGGCAGCACTTGCTTAGATGGCCAAAACATAAAAAAGCAGAAGTTCTTCTCATGAAAGTCATATCCCCAGAAGTAGCAGTAACTTATGGTAACAGTCATTAAATAAATCATTCTTAGTGATGAATTATTATTTGCAATACCAATACAATTGATAATATCATTTTCTGACCCTGCTCAGCTTACGTTTACCACAGCAGAAAGTGTTTACTGTATCACTTCATTATTCAGAAATGCCTAATTTAACAACCAAAAAAAAAAAAATGAGAGACAAAACAGATATTTATTAGTATGTCAAAAAATAATGGCAATGCAGCTATCACGGTGTGAGACAAATTAAGAAGAAATGTCCTGAAAGGGATGTCTCCTCTGAAGAAGGCAAGTTTCAGCATGCCCTCCCCCACCAGACAAAAGGAATTTCTGTCTATTTATGAAGCAGAGTGCATGCAGACATGGGAAAAAGAATGAATAATGTTAGATATTAGAAACTTTCTCGCTGCAGAGAAAGCTGGTGGATTTTGGAATCCTGCAGCCTGCCGGGAGTCTGTTGGTCTGACCCAGGATGCCACAACCTTCCCAGAGAGAGAGATCTCACTAGAGACAACCTTCCAGGGATCTCAGGAATTTCTCCAGCTTCTGTGTAACCTCAGCAAGGTGGGCACAGCCTGTGGCTGCAGGTGATCAGCTCTTAGCAGTGATTTCAGTTCTGCCCTGCGAGGTGATCCCAGGCTGACTCAGAGAAGAGACGGGAGTGCTGTGTGGAGATTCCACAAGGTAGCCTTTATTATCCAGCACCGTGCTAAGGTGGCCGGGGCAGAAGCTGGGGTGTTTATTGGGAAAGTGAAGGTGGTAACAAAGGGGAAAGACCAATGGGTTAGAAAGAATACACATGGGTATCCAGAGCATGGTGAGAACTTGCCATGACCAGGGAGAACAGCCTCATTGAAGGGGTATCTCTCCCGGGAGGGTTGAGATGAGCTTATCACAGCCCATTCAAGGGACATCCCTCCAGGGGAGAGGCTTGGCAAGCTCATCTGCCTCCACACTGCTCAGCTTCTCCCAAGGTACAGAGCCAGGATGCAAGTGTCCCTGCAGCTTTCCCCTGCTAGGGCTGCAGCATGGGGCTCCAGGTGATGGTCTGGTTTTTTGGACCAGAGCAAAGCTGAACAGTGCCAGAAGAAGCCATAGAAATTACCAGAGAAGCTGTATGCTGTCCCACAAACTTGCCTCAGCTGAGAAGTTAGCTAAAAGCACAGCATGTGTTCTCTCCCTCTCTCTCTCTCTCTCAAGAACCGAGAGAGAGAGGGTGGGAGACTATGTGTTTGGACACAGACTGCTGAAAGAATTCCCCTGGCTTACCCCTCCTTCCCCCAGGCCTAGCTTAAAGCAGCAGTACCTGTGTCTGGGCATACAGGAGAGGACAGTGGGTACAGTGTCATAAAGTCACCTCAAGACAGCAGCCTTCTATGAAAGAGAGTCTGTAAGATTTTTCAGCACAAATAAAAATGTGTCCTTATAAAACACAAAAGTTTCCTTGCAACAATTCAAAAATTTTCAGTGGAAATAGGTTCAGCTTGACTGAGAGCTGAACAAGCATACACTGCTGATCTATGTCATATGCATAAAGATTTCACAGATTCTATTTTCAGAGAGAAGTAAGTCTTATTAAACAGTAAACTATATAGAGAAAGAGAGACTTTGAAAACCAGAACATTTCCATGGATATTTCTAGTAAGAAAGAATTTGAAGAATAATTATAATTAAGAACAGAATTTGAGAATAATTATTCATCCAATTCACATTGACAGAGCTTTTTTTTCCACAATCTTAGGTTCAAATTCATGTTCATTATAAGGGTTCTGGACAGTCATCACTAAGAAAAAGGTTTGCTTTCGTATTGAGATATGATCTGAAAGCTAATTACAACAGAATTATTTTAAAAAGGATTAAATTCTGGAATGAAGTATTATAGCCCTGAGATCCTGGAAAGCAATCCTTTAAAATTTTGTTTTGGGTTTGTTTTGGGTATTTTGTGGTTTCCTCTCAGGATCTGTGCATAAGTACAAGAAAAACCATTTCTTCATTGTTACTGTTTTTCCTTCTGCTGAAAAGCAGTCATTTGGCGCTCAGGCATCGATCGGTGTTTAAAAGACACCACTACCAAAGGATTTAACTGCTGATGAAAATGGTGTGAATTAGTAGGAGAAAAAATAAGATTCTGTATCTGATTTGTTCATTGAGGAACTTCTTCCTCTTCAGAATATTCATATTAAATTCTACAACATTAAGAAAAAGATTAATTGGGGGCAGGAGAACAAGATATTTCTTAAAGAACAATATAATGCCTTTTTTTTAGGTTTCTACATCAGGAAAAAATGAAAAAAATAATGCATTACCACTCGATTTAATTAAAACATCCAATAACTGGTTAAACTGTTTCACTTGTAAGAGTTCCTGTAAACCATTATTAAGTTTATTAAAAAATTTAATGGTATTTACCATAGCAGCAAAGGTATTTTCAAACTTGCAGAGTACCAGGCAATGTTTTATGTTGACATTTCCCCTAATGCAGCACATTAATTCTTTTTGTGGATTTTTTATCTTCAATTGATAGTACAATGGGAAACTGTCACAGAACTCTGTGTAAAATGAACACTGACCTTTGCTTAATTTCTCTGTGTCCTGAAAGCTGAGGAAATGTGTTAAGCTTTCTAATAAAGACAGGCTGAAAACAACACCATAAATATTCTCAGAGAATATCACAATATAGAATACCTTTTGAAAGCTTAATTTTGCTGTTTGCTCTGAAGACAGCTTGAAAAATGGTGTGAACCCATTAACTTTTTAAATGAGTGCTTTTAAAGTGTGATTTCATATGTAATAAAAATGTTACATTTTTCCTATCACCTTCATTTTGATGATGCATGTTTCCTTCAATTATTTAGCTCCCAAAAGATGTAATCTGAAAGATTTATGAAAAAGAGAATGACATCCTACAAGATATAATTTTGGTTGTAAAAGTAATGAGGGCTATAAAAATCTTTTTGGCATTAAATGAAACAATAATCTATGAATGTACTACTGAAAAGCATTTATGCAAATACAGAACACAGATATTTTATTGAACAGACTACTTCTCTGAATATTTATATCTTTCCAGCAGACACTTAAATATCAATTTGTAGACAGTGGGCAAAACAGCTGCCTAACATATACCAACAGGCAGAAAGAAAGAGAATGCATCACTCAATAGCATAAAATAGCAGGGAGAGCTTGAAAACTGCCTAGCCAATGGTAAATCTCTATATACTTTGAATTTCCACTTTTCACTTAGCAGGGCAAAATCCTGCAATTCTTGCACAATCAAAATTTTGCAGAATTTATTAAAAAAAAAAGACTGATTAAAACACCAGTAGAAATCTCAGCTGTTTATTTTGTCATGCTAGATTTTATCACTCCTTTTTTTTGTGCTCTTTTTTCCTTCTTCTTGTCAAGGTGGCAGATAATGAAAGTGGCACAGCAAACAGAACACTGGGACAAGTATGTTAAAAGGCCCTTTTGCTCCTGTAATGCTCACAAATGTAATTTTTATCACACCAAATTAAATTTTTAACCTTTCTTGTTTTAGTTCTATAGGTTTAAAGGTTTACACTAAAGTGTATTTGATGACTTTTGTGGACAGCAACACTGAATTTTTAGGGACCGTATAAATGTCTAATTACATTACCTGTTCAATTGAATATGAATTCTCTGATCACAGTCCTATGTTCCTACAATATAAGGTAGATTTCAGGAATGAACCTTAATTCAGAAATACATAATTAAAATTTTGCATAACTCCTTCTTGGCATTAAAATATGTGAAAATAGTGAAATACTAGCGACGTGCTCTGTGTAGGAACGGAAGAAGTCTTCCCAGGATTAGCAATATTTACCACAGTGAGAAAAAGTAGGGAAAAAATCATGGAAGACATCAAAGGAAAGTTATTATATGGTTTTGCATTTTGTATAATCCTTACAGTGTGAAGCATATCTAAACTTTTCTTTTTCTCTCCCCTAAACAACTAAGTTTATGCAGCTTCCCACTATTTAAATGCAAGTATGCTGCCCTGATATTTGGGTAAAAGAAAGGAGGGGAATGGGTGATCTTTTCCTTGTATCAAGTTTGTGGGAAATATTTCAACTACCAGCATCTAGAATTTCACATAAAACCATTAGTGCTAGGACAGTGACCAAACAAAGAAGCAACATGAAGAAACAGTCCCTTTTTTCACCCAAGAGTTTGCAGAACACAGGAATGATGACCCAGAGAGCCTACATCAGTTTTCATATCTATAAACAAACTGCCCAAGTGTCCTTCTAAGAAAACAGGTGACTACAGGAAATATAAATGGAATTTTAAAGAGATATTTAGACAAGCAACTAAAACCGAACTTTTAAGTTAATTAAAACTTATTCTTTACACTTTCAGCAAATTATGTAAAATCTGACAAATGCACTGTAAATGAAATCCTTTATTTACTTAAAGTAACTGTGCTGGCATGTGTAATGGAATGGCAAAGAGACTGCTGTAGCAGATTACCTCATCTCTGCCAGAAAATACCCTTTTTCTTCACAAAGGCATGGCTGGCTTGCAAAATGCTTGCACTGAACACAATAGATATTGTTACTACAAAGGAGTAATATTGCTGCAATTTATGCTGTTTAACATGGTGATAATTTAATACCTTGTTAACTCTCTCAGAGGAGCCACTTTAAGTTTTAATTTAAAGTACACCATGCAAAGAATTATATTATTATATTCCCCTATACTGTGCACTGTTATTTTGTATTGTTTTCTAAAAGCAGCTTAGGAGCAGAAGTTACAATTGTGAGTACCCATTTGCCAAAATTACTAACTCCTTACACCTAGTAAAATTCAGTTTATTCTCTAGTCTTAACTTGCATTTTGTAGCTTCGACCTTTTCATATTAAAGCATTTGTGATAAGTTTTTACAGTTGGAGATTTTTTTTTTCTTATAAAAATTTTAAGGGTATTTTTCACTGCAGTCTTATTACATTAATCATATTTCATCCTCCTAGATAATGGAAATTTTTCCCCAACACTGGCGTTTTTTATGCTTTCCTTCCACCCACAACTAACAAATGCACACACAAAAAAAAATTGCATCCTATGAGAAGAAATCAACAATGCATATTTTTATTGTGCTGTTTTGCTACCTATTTTTCTTCATCCCTACTTGCTTTCTGCTTATAAGGACTTCTGAAACTAGTTACTGCATGAGTGAGATCACAGTTCTGTTCTGTGTAAAAATTTGAGGCCTTTGATAGATTGAAATCTTAGATTTTATAGGGTTGTTACAGTGTCAGCATAAGCATTCTTATAATATGCTAATGACCTTTTCTACATAAGTATGTCTCATTTCATAGTACAAAATTATTTCCCTCTTTATATTTCTGAACCAGAAGATGAAGGATGTACTTTATGTGACAAAGTTAGTGTTCAGCACTCTAAGAAGTTGTACTTTGCCTCAATTTCAAAATTCAAAGATATTCCTGCCTAATGTATTTCCCTATAGATAGTCCTCCCAACACCTTTAGTCAAAAAATTTAGTTTATGTCACAGAAGAACAGAAATTTTCTTTAGTCAGGCTAGGGAATCATGGAATAATAGGATATTTGATTAAGAATTTTTCCCAGAGTTTTTTCAGAGCTTGACAAGAACAGTTTATTTGAAATGAAAATCAAGGCTGCTGGGTGCAGAGCAAAGCGTAGATGATAAGCTTTTATAAACTTCAGTATTATAGTAACTAAGGCTGACCAGAAAACAGAAATTCTATTTCAGCTTCTTTTTTAGGCTTAAATACATACTATTTTTCTTACACTGGAAAAGATGTATTCAGTAATTTCCTGAAAAATATCTGGCAGGCACAATGTGTCCGGTTACTTAACAGTCTATTCCTCGAGTCAAGGCAATAGGACACTGGTTGCAGTGAGCTGTACAAATCAGGTTGGGTTATGGATTTGAAACCCTGACAAACACTCTGACCTACAGAGTCCCTACATTCCACCACTACTCTGCAGAAATTGTCCCACCAACACATTACAGTAAAAAAGCAACAAGAAAAACCATAAAAACTCCCAGTAATCATTTTTTTTCATAATAATTTCTGATTACAGGGATTAGTAGCAACACCTAGAAAACACTCTGTTGCGGATAGGAGTTTTCAATTTCAGTCCGTTGATTTCAAAGATAACAATAAAAGTAGTGATCTTAAATGTAAAGGTAGGATTTGGTTTTGTGCCTGTGTACTCTCTTAAAAAATGTTTTTAAACCAATGTAAATTGAGAACAGAGTTGAATGATGTTTAGGAGGCATGGATAACTACTAAGGATGCACATGAAGTCAAACTTGCTTGCAGATATTTCACTGGTCATATACATGGATTATGCAAGAAAAGAGCAGAACAGACAAAAGAATGCATATTCACCACAATTAGCATGAACTATCTCCTAAAATCACAGGACAGTTAAGGCTTGCAGAGACCTCTTGGATGTCATCTTGTCCTTTCCCTGCTCAAGGAGAGCCACCTACAGCCAGGTGGCTGGTACCTACCCAGGACCATAGCCAAAAGTCTTTCTAATAGTTCCAGGAGTGGAAACTCCACCACCACTCTGAGTTACTCATGATAGTTCTTTGTAGCAGTGCATGATTCGGGTTGTCCAATGTTCTGTACACTTTGATACATGTTTGTAATGGTTTGTCCCTACCCCCCATCCTAAACCCCCTGGTGGTGTGTCCCTTGGGTTTCCCTTGTGTCAATCAACTTGTAAAAGCTGGAAGATTCTGGGGGAAAAGCCCTAGGATTTGACAAGGTAACTAGGTGCCACCTTCCTCCATTGTCTTCCAAATGTATCTTACTGGATCATACCCACCCCCTCCCCTGCCATTGGTTCTAAGTTCTTTTCTGCCCCAGAGACACCCCTGAGTACTTTAGGTGAGCCCAGAGGGGCGGTTGCTCTCTTGCGCCTGGGCTCTGAGACCTTCTCCCTCCCTGCACTGACCATCTGCCCATGAAAGGCATCCTGGAGGAATAAAACCATCTAAAACTCAGCGAGAGCTGCTCTTTCTTCTACGCTGTTAGTCACACTTCAGCCTGAGGTTCAGAGCCAGCAAACCTCTCACTTGTAGAAGCGAGGGAGCGAGCTAGCTGGTTAAGCAGACCCCGCGGAGGATTTCTACAGTTCTTGATTACTGTCACAGATAAAAAGTGTTTCCTAATGTTCAGAGAAAGTGTCCTGTATTTTTCATACTGGGAAGCCCAGCTCTAGACCCTGCACTTCAGGTGTGGCCCCACCAGTGCAAAGCACAGGGGAATGACACCCACTGCTGACCTCCTGGCACTGCTTGCCACACAATGTTGTTAAGTTTCTTTGCAGTAAAGGCATGTTCTTGACTCATTTAATTACTTTCTCTAACAGGAGAATAGTCCTTTCAGTAGAAAATAATAAATTCAGTTTTTCCTTTTTAAATACATAAAATAATATTTATAGATTCACTGTGAACAAGAAATTATTTTCATGCAGCTGCTATGCTGAAATCCCTGGGTTTAGTTTTTCTAAGTGCTTCTCACAAAAAAAGAGTTCCTAAAATAAAAATTTACACCAAGGTATCTTGTAGTAATCTAAACTGAATTTCATGTTGTTTCAAAATTAACTTTTAGGAAAGAAATTCAAGAGCAGTTTTTGACTGAAACAAAACATTTGTTTCATTCTTCATGACATACTGAAATAATGCATTTCATTCTCTATAAAAGAATGCCTTAGTATGAAATGATAAACATTATATGATTAAGTCTGAAAATGTTTTTTTATTTGGTACAGATTTTATCTTCCTTAATTTGGGTACAAATCCCCTACAAATGCTTAGTGGAAGACACTGACTGACTCTCATACATAGCCTTAGTTAGTCTGTTTCTGAGGGGGTGATAAAACTACTTTAGAAATACCTTTTACTGTTTCAGGAATAGACAATCTCCATCATAAATATTCTGACACAAATTGAATGTTACGCTTTCCAGAAACCTACTGGTAGTATAATAGTGAAATCCTAATCTCTCTTACTAAGTAATGGAATCATTAAATATTCAATTGCATTTATGGAAGTCTAGCCTGCGAAGACGTTCATTTTTACGTGTTATCAAATTCAGTAATCCAATCTCCTACTGAAAATTTAAAAGAAAGTTGGCAAATAACATGGCAGAGCTTAGAAGTGGATGCAATTCCATTGGCAGAGTTGGAACCATTGATGGCTGTTGAAAATGAAAATAAGGTCTAGAACAGTCTAAATGCCAGTTTTAATGGAGAGAAGGAGTTGGAGAACAAAGCTCTTGTCTTTTTGTTTCTTTTAGGATAACTACTAACAAGCAGCCACCACTGCTGGAAATGAAAACACATTCTGCTGTTTCATCTAGAGACAGGATTAAATTTTTCTACTTTGAGAATTTTCCTTTCTTCAAAATAATAATAGACATAATTATCATTTTTCTTTCTAGCTTTAAAACAAGGAAATTTCATTGTGTACTGGATCAACACGAAAGCAAGCTTAAATTACTCTAATTACAAACCCTATACAAAGACTGTACAATACAGCTTTCAGACATAGATTCACTGACTAGCATGGTGTACCACATGTGGGAGACCAGATGGCAACTAATTGTGAATAAATAGTTGTCTGAAGATTACTGTGTTTGAACATCATGCATTCCTTGCAGGAATTGAGGTCTTACTGAAAAACACAGTACTATTTTGCCTCTTCCACTTTAAGTGCAAGGTAGTACTTCTTGTGAGTTAGCCGTTCTTTCACCTGTGTGGCAAATGTTTACTAATGGATCTTTTTCATGTATTTATATATTTGATAGATGACACATTATTTTAATTGAGTACTTGTCTTTTTTAATATGTATTCACAGCCTCTGTGGGTAAAAGACTATTAAATTACTTGGTCTGACTTTGCATTCACTGCTCTGGCATCAGAATGCTGATAGTTTGTCTGGAAGCACCCAACTTACTCAAGGCAGAGAGCTGACTCATCAGCAAACTTTTTTGACATACTTCAAGAAAATACCTGGCAGGTGTCAGCAGCTGTGTGACACTTGCCAAAGATGTATGGTGAAAATCATGCATACAATTGAGATTACTTCTGCAAAAAATAACTTTGAAAACAAAACAAGATATCCAAAATAAAGTAGGCATGAATTCCTTTCTTAGCATAAGTTTCTAGTCCTGGAAGAGATGAATACTGATTCCACATACACACCTAGGATTAAGAAGCAGCAGATCTCTGTCACCAAAATGTTTTCGAAGATATTTGACTTTTTATCTTTCCTTTTCTCGTCTTTAATATAATCAATATCATAAGAGTTAACCAACAGTTGTCTTTCATATAAATTATACTGTGAGTAATATAATAGAACTTTTGGGTCTTTATGTTTATATATCAATACAAGTAGTGTTGGAAATAGGCATCATCAAAAATAATTTTGTTGCAGTCATAAATAAGTTCTCAAGTTATGGGTATTATGACATTATTAGGTGTCACACAATCAGATATGTCTAATCAGAAATATTCATAATCTAAGCATAAATTGACTAGATCACTGGCACTGGTTTTAATCTCTTCCCTCAAGACACCTTCATTTAGAATTAGTTAAATACAATTTCTAAAATTTTCATTGCAAAAATATGAATATTGATAATTCATTATCTCTTTTGATGGATTTGTTTCATTAATCTTCTGATGCAAGAGTATTTTAATCTATAAATACTCCCAAAAAGCTCATAGAAATACAGAACCACTGTGAATATAAGTGGTTGGATCCAGCTGGTTTCTTTAAATTGCATTGACTAGAGATGAACTACCCAACAAAAAATTCCATCAAAACTACTCAACTGATTTCAGGATTAGTCTTTAATAGTCTGCTTTGGGACCTTAAAGGAGTTGGTGTCAAGAGGACAAATAATTGTTCTCTAGTTTTCATAAAGATCCATTATGTAGATATAAATCTAAATAGCAATTTGAATTGTGTTCCCAGATCAGGCTAGCGTTAAAAATCACACTTCACCCTAATAACTCCATGATGTGAGAACATACCAATTTGCCCATGGATTAGAGAGGGATCTTCACAAATCTTCTTTTTCTGGTGGAAGAAAATGTTGCTGTGAACCAAGAGAGAAAAAAAAAGTTTCTGTCATTCACTGAATGGCCAAATTCAGGAATGGTCAAATTTTTGAGGCTTTAGCTAGGGAAATTTCAGAAAAGAAGGAAAGACAAGTAATTAAGCATCTCATTTATGTCATAGATACTTTTATGTATAACACAGAAAATTTTAGTATGCCTAATCGGGAAATATTTCTTAAGAATGTCTACTTACTTCTTATAACCAGTAAGAAAATAAATCCAGACATATTTTAAAGCAACCTTGAAAAAGGAAAGGTTAAAGTGGGAAAATATTATATAAAATATGCTTTCCCGTGACCTTGGAAGCATAATATTAGGCATGGCCACATTTTTTTGAAACCTGGTTTGAAAATGCCCTGGGGTAAAATAAAAAAGCCTGTCTTTGTTGTCATGTAGCCAAAGCAGAGGTCTATAACATCCCTGAATTCAGTTCACAAATCAAGATACAAACAATATCATATCACCTTGAACAAAAATGTGGAAATACTAAAGCAGTAAACCAGTGTTCTTTGTAGCACTGTGATACCACAGCCAAAGAGAAAATTATATTGATTTTACATAAGCTTCTGAACAATATCACCAAAAAAGGAAGCAAGATACAGAGGAAGGGAAGTACAAGAGACTGCAAATAGAGACTGAAGAGACTCAGCAACTCAAGTTAGTCATACCAATATTTGTACTCACTAAATGCATCTTTCAGTGAAAATATATTTTTATACTATTTGAGATTTAGCATATAAGTGTCTGTTCACAGGTTAGAAAGTTGAAATTCTCAGGTCCTGTTTAAGCATCTTTGGAAATTTTACTATGAGGAAGTATACTGCACTCTTTACAATGTAGAATCAAAAAGATATTGACAGATGACAAGTCAGACTATTGAAAGAACAAAAATGTTAATTTCTGACCTTTTACTAACAAAATAAAATTTTACAGAGGAAGATTAGGTATCATAACTGATTTTTTGTTTATAAAGAGGTAAATTACACTAGAGCTACACTATAAAGACGCATTGGAATTAAACTTCTTTTTAAAATCTGGATCATCCTTCCAACTCACAGTTCCCTAACAGATGGATGATACTAAAATAATACATTGTATATAAAATATTCTCATGGCACTATCCCTTTTTAAAAGGCAAACCAACACAACTTGATAGTGGAAAAGACACCTACATGTTGTGTAAGCAGGTGAAGGATCTGCTCTGGTAGTAGAGCTTAAGGAAGAATCAGAAAGACTAATGAGTATTTGAGAAAGTGAAAGGGAAATAGACTGGCAGAATTACATACTTCCATCCCTGAGAGAAGCTTGACAAGAGTCAGAGTCCTGTCCCTCTTACCATCACAGAGAGGAAAGAGACTTAGTAGATGAGGGGGAGTGGAAATGGACCCAGACGGGGAGTGGTAATAAAATTCCCTCTTGATGCCCATCACCTTCCCAGGTGCTGCTTCAAAATAGGTACAAGGTTCTGGGTCCAGAGGGTCAGGCATATGATACTGAAGAAAAATAATCTGTCTGGAGAGTCTCCCATTTACACTTCAACTGTCAGACAGATCAAAACCTCTACTATTAAAAAAGAAAAGAAGAGTATTCATAGTAGATGGTTCCCTTCTGAGGGGAACAGAGGACCCTGGCACAGCTTAAGACTCTGCCTTCTTATCCTGTCACTGGTTGCCTGGAAGAAGAGAGTGACCCCCACCTGAATTCAACCTCCTTTCAGGCAGCTGAAGAGTGATAAGGTCTCCCCTGAGCCTCCTTTTTTCCAAAGTAAGCAAGACCCGTCCCACAGGGAAGTCTGCTGCCTCCCTGCATATGGGATATCATGAGGAGATTCCCTGAATTAATTCAGCCCTCTGATTATTACCCACTGCTGGTTGTCCAGGCTGGCAGTGCTGCGGTTGACAAGAAGGGTACCTGCGTAATTAAAGGGGCTCTGGGTTGGTTGGCTGATGGGGCAGCAACACAAGTGTTGTTCTGCTCAGTTCTTTCAGGAGCAGGGATGAAAGATGAAAGAAACAGGAAAACCCACATTAATAATGAAAGACTTAAGGGCTGGTGCCATCAGGGGAATTTTGGGCTTTTTGATCTTAGGGCAATATTTATGGCACCTGGCCTACTGGAGTCACATGGGCTCCATGTAGTAAGTAGTGCAAACAAGTCTAGCAGGGCTGATTGAGAGGGCTTTAAAGAGGGTTTGAAGGGATTTAAAGAAGGTTGGAAGATGTAACTAGGCTCCCCAGACAGTGGTGGTAAGTTGCCCAAGGTTGGAAAGCCAGTCAGGGGTGAAATCAGCAGCCCAGTTGTAGTCCATGTACACTGGTGGATGCAGCATGGATAACAAACACGAGGAGCTGGAAGCCATGGTGCAGTAGGAAAGTGATGACATAATCACCATCACAAAAACATGGTGGGATGACTTGAATAACAGGGGCATTGCAATGGATGGCTGAAAGCTCTTCACAAGAGACAGAGGAGGGGGAAGAGCTGAAGGGGTGGCTCTGTGTATTAATGAAGACAGCTTCTTCTTGTAGCTGGTGAGCGAGCCTACCAGGCGTGAGTGGTGAATGGTGCCGCATTTAGTTGATGGCCGGTCACTAACAATGTCCTCCAGGGATCCATGTTGGGCCCAGTCTTCTTTAATATCTTTATTGATACTCTGGATTAGGGGATTGAGTCCACCATCAGCAAATTTACAGATGACACCAAGCTGGGAGAGAGTTCCAATCTGCAAGGTAGAAGGGCTCTGCAGAGGGCCCTGGACCAGCTAGATTGATGGGCAGAATCCAACAATACGAGATTTAACAAGTCCAAGTACTGGGTCCTACTCTGGCCAGAACCATCCCCTGCAGTGCTACAGGCTGGGGACAGAGTGGCTGGACAGTGCCCAGGCAGAAGGGGATCTGAGGGTGCTGGTCAACAGCCACTTGAACATGAGCCAGAAGTGTGGACAAGGCCAATGGCATCCTGGCCTGTATCAGGAATAGCGTGGCCAGCAGGAGCAGGGAGGTCATTCTGAATTCCTCTGTACTGGGCACTGGTGAGGCCACACCTTGAGTGCTGTGGCCAGCTCTGGGCCCTCAGTTTAGGAAGGACATTGAGATGCATGAACGCATCCAGAGAAGGGCAACAAGGTGAAGGGTCGAGAACACCTGCCCTGTGAGGAGTGGCTGAGGAAGTTTAGGTAGCTTAGCTTGGAAAAAAAGGAGGCCCAGACCTTATCACTCTCTACAACTACCTGAAAGGAGAGTGTAGTCAGATGGAGGGTCTCTTCCCAGTCAGCTAGTGACAGGATGAGAGGATGTGCATTCAGTGCCATGGTTTAGTTGATAAGGTGTTAGCTCATAGGTTGGAGTTTATGGTCTCAAAAGTCTTTTCCAACCTAGTTAATTCTGTGATTCTGTCAATTTCTAGCTTTGTAAAAAGATTTCTTCAATGAAAAGTATTGTTGTCTAGCAAATTTTTTGTGCTTCAGTTGCTTTTATGTCACCAACAACAACGGGTGAAGCATACAGAAAACAATCTTTTTAGTGACTACAAAATACAAAAATGTCAGTTGAGGCCATTAGAAGAAACTAGAGAAGAAAATGGACCTTTTATTTGTAAACTATTGTGACTCTAACTGCAATGCTTCATTAGCTCTTCAGCACAGGACAAGATGAATATGATTAAGTATCTTAACGTTCCTTGTTTTTTTCGAGGTAAGATGTTAATTCTTTTTTTTTTAGGTAAGATGTTAAGACGCCAGCTAGACCTTGCTGCAAAACTGACAGCAACATTTTTCCCAGCTGACAATCAGTGTGGCCGTAGCTGTAAGTTAATCTGTGCATATTGAACAAATTCTGATGAGTTTGCCAACTTTTTTGATTGAAGCATGGACCCCACTGTGGTGCAACAAAATCGCTTTATTGAGCACATGCAAGCTTACTTTATGTTTTGCTGTTTATAATTTAGGATCAAACTATGCAGCCAGTCAGGAGACTAACCACTGACCAACATGTAAACAAATGACAGAGCAGAATGTTTCTTGCTCTTATCAACAACATTTTCAAACATCCGTTGCAGCTGAAGCTCCGTGTTTGGAGCTGCTAATTAAATAATTCTCACATAAGTATTTATGGCTGGTCATGATCCTTTGGTATGCGCTTTCTCATACAGATATTAAGGTTGAACAACAGTCACAATTGGTCACACTTAGCTTATCAGAGAATCAAAGAGCGTGCAAATATCACTGGATATGTTCTCTAATAATATAACATGATGGAAATTTCTACACCAAGGCCATTCATTCATCCAAACAATTGTTCCTTTAATTTTTTTTCTAGAAATAGAAGATAGCCTCCAGCACTAACAGAAACAAAACTATGTCACTTGCTAGGATTGACTAATTACATTAATTCATTCGAGCAGTCAACTATTTTCTTATATTCTATCAATATTCTCATTTTGCTTCAGAGGGACAGCATTAGGAAAGCCTTAAAAATAATATATTTTTCAATGGCCAAATTTCTCCAATACATGTAAGTTGTATCAATTATAGCACCAAAATAAATACATGTTAATATTCAAATTTTTTCTTTACCAATTCCTACCCAGAATGTCAGATTTACTTTCTATTAGCAGAACAAAAAAAAAAAAACAAGCCCACCAGCATACATATATTGAACAACTATGTCAAAACTCACCTTGTGTAAATACCTAATGACTTTATAATCTAAACAGCTAAATTGAAATGATAACTACAAGATTTTGTTTAAAATAAAATTGTTTATAGATTGCCTCTCTTAAATAATAAAAAGCTATGATTATCTCCCCCTCTGCTACTCTCTCTCATAATTTGTGTATTCCTTTTTTAATTATTTAGAGAATGTCAAAAGAAACAGAGTAATATTGTACATATAAAACCTCTCTCCTGTTTTTATCACTAAACTAAGTGACACACATTCTGTGGTAAACTTAAGGGACTTAAGCCCACAATCATTAATAATATTGACAATGAGATGGCAAAGAAACTTTTTTTTTCTTCAGTTCTTTAATCTCTTCTTGCTTTAGTTAGAGGAGGGAAATTCCTTGCAGCAGAATAGAAGCCTTCATTTTCTTTCTCTATGCTGTATTTACTTGTTCTTAGAAATGCATTGCATAGTTAGACTACAGAGAAAAAATCAGGGTGTCTCCTGCATGCAATAACTCTGGAATCAAACCACTAGGAATTCATGTGGAGGTACACTTCAGCTGTTTGCACAGAAACCAAAAAGCCTTGGAAAATGGCCAATAAAATACAGAAGAGAGGAAGTTTACAAGCTCATCCCTTCCAGATCTGAACGGCTTGTTTGTTGTTGTTACATCTTGTACAGCAATAAAACTCTCATAAGGCAATGACTTCAATTAATTAGGCTGAAATACTGACATATCCAGCAAGCCCTGAAGGCTCAGATTCATCCAGTATTCACAATAATCTAATGGGAAAGGACTTAGTAACTGCTATTACAAAATCAATATTTTCCAAGCCAGAAGTCATAAAACCTTACCTTATTCCTCTTTGACAACCCACATTTCAAAGCAGGATAACATATATTGCTAAAATTGAAATCAAAATAGATTGAATTTTTTAATAGAAACAGCAAGATATTCCAAAGTAGAGAAGAAATACATTTCCTTTGAATGATCTTTCAAACTTCTTCTCATCACTAGAAGAGAAAAATTCTATGGTACTGAAAGTTGGCTTAAAATTAAAGAAATAAAAACAAAATTAGAACAAACCAAGAAAGCAACAATAAGTTATTCATAGTAGGGACTCGTGCCCCCTATTTTCTATGTCAGTGTCAATAATATATGAATTTATATTGGCTATATTATAAATCCACTAGTAAAGAAGAGTAAACTTTTGAATCCTTACTGGAAAGTGACGATTAATTAATCAATTATTCTTATCTAGTGTAAATGACACAAGTTACGAGTTCTTTAACCAAATTAAGTATAATCCAAACAGAAAGATACTAACTCTTCTTAAAGAGCTGGAGAAGAGACAGATGCATTCACAAAGGTATTATATCTATATGAGGAAGCCATAATTTCCCTGTGGAATTCCAGATAAATAGCCTTCCCATGCAGTAAGCTGTTACTACACAATACCTCATCAGTCCTGTATTTCTGCTTCAGGTTGGCAAGTCTGTTTGGCAAGTTTCAGTATAGTGTTAAATTAACTGCTTTATTATCTGACTCTGATGTTCGCATTTCTGTGCATTTTTCTTGTATGTTCAGTAATTTAAAGATCTTTAAAAAAATAAAAAGGAAAAGAAAAATCTTGAAAGTGTTGCTATTACCTAGATTAATTTCTGGAATTTGACTCATCTGGAGGAACTTGATGAAAAAAAAATCAAGCTTGAAAAAAATTTCAGCAGGTTTGCTGCTCAAAAAGACAATTTTTTCTTTTCAAGGAACAAAATCAGGCTTAGACACATACATATTTGTAAAAGGTATCAAGTCTCCCAAATGCGCTATAATACAGGCAAAGATGCTAATTCAATTCACTGATGCTAAACTGACAATGCAAACTGTCATAAAACTACATCACCATTTAAATAGAATTTGAATGGCAGGATCAGCTGACATGAATAGTCTCAGAATGAAAATTGGAAATAAATTGTGTATGATACACCACTTCTTTTCCTTATTAATTCATTATACAAATCATTACTATTACAGTTTGAAACAACACAGATCTATTTTAAGTTAACAGTGTTTATCAAAACCTAGAGTTCAAATTTTGCCAATAGCATCTTAATGTCTGCATGAATTTTTCTCTGATCTCTGTCCTCCGAATGATCCCAGCTCTAAAATGCTGCTTCTTCCATGACTAGTACTAGTCAGATAAGGTTTTTCCTGTAGTCTTTGGCATAGCCTAGACAAAACCGTATTTAGAGCTGTGACAGAGAACAAACAGCACTGGTAGTCACAAAGCAGTACAACAAGGATTCAGGCTTATCTGAGAACTGTGTAAATGAGATGCGTTTGCACACTCTACCCAATTGCTATCAGAGTAATTTAAGACATGATATGATACAACACAAAACATCTATGGAATGGGAGTTTTTTATATTCAAAAACAAAGATTTGTACTTGAAAATAATTCAAAAATTCACCAGCAACTATTAGTTGTCTTGGTACGGGAAGATCTTTGGTTCAGCCTTCGGGCTTGTTAATTTATAAATTATCTGAGATTGTGTAAAAAAAAAATTTGACAGAGCATCCTGCTCCCATGTAATTCAGAATCAAAAAGATTTGGCTGAGAAAAATTGCTGGAAGATTTCATACTACTGAGAGAAAAAAAGGTAGATGCAAACTTACACAGATAAGTGGAAATGAACAACCATTGCAATATTAATTAAGACTTCCAGTTATGCAAATAAGGTGATAAACTTAGTCATCTGAATTTCAGGGTTATAAAAAGTGTTCTCATATCTCAAAAGTAAATGAATGGAAAAATTACCAGAGCATTTCTAAATCTTTCTTGCACAAAGTGCTCAGTCACAGCATTGTAGGAAAACATTCATGACAATTAGCACTCCATGCTTGTTCTGTTTTTGTATTCTTTGAAGAAACCATTATTGATCATAGGCAGAAACAGGATGCCTGCAGTTGTAATATAGTCCTCCATGTACTTTTAATAGCACTAATTAGAAGATTACCATTCCTATGTAATGGGAAACAAGATATTTTTTCCTCTGCCTTGCAAGGTGTTGTCTGGCACCTTTTCTTCTCTTTTTTCTAGTGCCCAGTATAAATGGTCACTGAAATTGCAGTTAATGGGTTAAGCTAAAATATTTGGGTTCAACTTTCAGCAGTGAAAGATCAGGTCTCCCTGATTCAACACTGACATTTGTAGAACAAAGGGACAGCATCACTTTTCAGCTAAGACAGATGTTTCAAGTCCAACATTTCTCCCCTAATCACTTAAGACAACTTGATTTTCTTTAGGAGAAGAGTAGTAGAGGAGTTGCTGGTGCTAGCTTGTGCTTTTAAGTTTTATCATCACCCAAACATATTATTTAATATAATGGTGCACTTTAAGAGAGAAGATAGTGGAAAATTCCTTCACTGCAATTTTCTTGCAGTTCTCAATTTGTCTCAGGCTGTGATGGAGGTCCATTAAAACTGTTTTTTTCAATACACTTTAAGATAAGTCATGATGAGGGTTATGTAACAGCTGCCACTCCTGTATGGCTACCAAGGCTTCTCCTTGAAATACACATTCAAGACTTGAAAGAAAAAGTCATATCTTCTGTGTAAATTAGCCAATGATATTCTTCAACAGTAATAAAATAAGTAACCTGGCTCCACTGTTTCTCTGTTTAAGCATTCTCTTTATATTTTCTATCTATGTGATCTATGCCAAATACTGGGATGAGAGATATGTCACTATAACTGGTATCATTACAGAAGAAATTTGTCCAATACCTGCAGACAGATGGTTTATTAAAAAAAACACACAAGCAAACAAACAAACAAAATTAAGAATGGATGCATTACAGTTGAAATTAAAGAATCTATTAAAACCAAAGAGACTGGATTTCCAAATCTGCAAGTATTCAGGACAAGATGATCACAGGGTATTACAAATATATATTGAAAGGTATGCAACAATATAAAATTAGAAATAGGTAGTTTGTCTTCCAAATATCATAAACCTCATAATCTAATTGCCTACAAACAGGCAATATAAAAATTACATCTAAATACTATAAGGATAAAGAGAGCTGAAATAAAGTAAAAGTGAATGTACTGAAATGTCTCTTTAATAAATATTCTTAAAAGAAGCAGACTTTTATTTGCTGTGCTCTTTGAAGTGATTTTTCTCAGATCTCTTATCTTAGCAATTTACACAAAATTAAATCTATATTATTAAATTGTTGCAAGTCATGTAAAAGCTTAAATTAATAAGAAAAAGTGCTTGAAAGTTCAATAACCTGAACAGAGACTCATTTCCACTCAAACAATATCTACATCATTTGTAGATGCTTTGAATTGCCTGAGATAAGAGAAGGAAATTATTATATTCTGGGATTTAGAGAAAAATAATAGTGACCAAAAAGATCAGAGATCCACTTGCAGCCCATGGAGGAGCCCCCACCCAAGCAGGTGGATATCTGGGAGGAAGCTGTGATCCTGTGGGAGACCTGTAGAGAGAGGGGCCCTGCTCCTGTGCTGAAGCAGCCTGTCCTTGAGGAATTCCCCCCATGGAAGAGTGACCCATGCTGCAGCAGTCTGGGGAGGAGAGCTGCCTCTGGGATGGACTCACATCGCAGCAGTTCACAGGAAGCTGTTTCTCTGAGATGGAGCCACGTCAGAGAAGCTCATGGAGAGCTGTCTCCTGTGGGACAGACCCCATGGTGCAGCAGGGGAATGACTCCTCTTCCTGAGCAGCAGGAGAGGCCACAAGAGATGAACTGACCATAACCCTCATCCCATGTCTCCTTGCATCACTGGGGTAGGAGATAGAACTGAGAGGAAGGGAGGGGTGGGAGGAAGTTGGTTTTAAGGGCATGTTTCACTTCTCATTATCCTGCTCTGATTTTGTTAGTAATAAATTCACTTTTAAAAGCTCACACTCTTAGCACTAAGCAGCATGGAGGGAATATAAAGGATAAAATCTCACATAAGAAGGAAAATTTATGAAATCCCTAAATGACACTGTATATTTCAGCTTATTTTGACCAAAAATGGGCTCAAGATTTAGGATCTTGGCTGTCTAATTAAGTTTGATTTACCTACATAGGTTCTTATACCTCATCAGTGATATTGAAAACCAGACTAAATAAGATATTAAAAGTGCTGCCATCAGTTTAACCCAAAGGAAGACAAGTAGATCTCTTCATTTTGCTTCCTGCCACAAAGGCAACTTTGCTGTGATAAGATTTGAAATCCCCCTTATTGAGACCGAGGAAACAGTCACAGAACACATATAAGAAACAAGTTATTCCTATGTGAAATAAAGGTCATACCACTAACAAACTGCTGTAAGGAAATTTAGATTGTGCTTGCCTTTTAATATCTTTTTCTGAAAACAAAAAAAAAAAAAAACTTACTATAATGAGAGTGAGAATTAGTCTTCTTGTTCTGCAACTATCAGACAAGAATCCTTCAGGGTTATAAACCAACTCTGTAAAAAAGTCGTAACTCACTTGATATTCATACTTATGTACAGACTAAAAGCATGTTTGACTTACAAACATAGTTATATAAGAATTACCTCTACTTTATTCACAATATAAACTGAACCAAGACTTTGAACAAGACAGTCTAAAATAAATTGTCTTGTGGAACTAAAACACAGAATAATACCAGCCTGTTCAGAAGGAGATAACCTCATTCCAGGATTCATGACTTTTTTTCATTCCTGTCTCATTGTCCTGGTTTAGGGCAAATTTTGGGAGGACACTTCCAAAGTGATCTCCTCTAAAAAGCAAATTTCAGTGGCCCCTCCCCCAACCAGTCCAGAAGAATAATTTCCTCGGGGGAAAGTGCAAAAAAGTGTTTATTTAACAAGCAAAGTATTCACAAATGTGAGAAAATGAATAATATTAAACAATGGAACCTCTCACTGTTCTGAAGAGATGGCAAATTCAGAAAGTCCTTTTTGTGGGGTGTACCTCAGCTCACTCAGTCTCTTATCAGTCCCTCCTGTGCTGGAAAATGCCACATCCCGGGCCCCCGTGGGCCACAGGTGTGAGCTCCTGGTGTTTTCCAGGTGGGTTTTCAGTCCAGAGCCAGTTTGAACAGTTCCTGGGAAAAAGACAAAATCTTGGGAAAACTTTCCTTGCCAAAGCTAACAAGGAAAACCAGTGAAAAAAACAAAAGAAAACTCCCTGCCTCTCTCTCTCACTGACCCTGCTGCAGACGAGACAGTCCATGAGAGCGAGGAATGCAGGGCAACAGAGTGAAGCTTCTGCAGACAAAATGTGTGCCACTGCTTCCCCCTCCCTTTGGTCTCGAATCCAGTCTTAAAAGCAGAGAACTCAATATTCAACATAAGCAGAACAGATGACCGAGGATACAAGCATCATAAAGTCACACTAGGACATTCATGGATTTGGAACATACCAATACGTTGGCTGTAAGTATCTCTGTTGACGTAGAAAACTCTCATGCAATTATGATGTATCACACTAAAACTTCAAAATTGTATGTATCATGAAATTAAGGTCAGTTTTTTCACTGCCTGAGAATGACTGTATGTCCGAAAGAATCATCTGTTCTGAAAAAGTCAGCACATTTGTTCAATGCAGAAGTGCACAATCTTCACTCATGTGAAATTTAACTCCATATTTTTATACTGCAAATATGTGCATTTGACTTGAATGTCTGCATTTTGAAAGGCTTGAAAATAGACTTAAATGTCTACTTTTTATGTTTTCTGTATCAATTAAAAATAAGAGTTAGAAAAAGAAAATGGAAACAATAAAAATTACATTTTAAAACGGAAGTATTTGGAGATTCTCTTGTCACTCTTCATGTCCTTTCTCTATCATAATTAGTGGTTTGATTTCAGTTCACACCAACTGAACAAATAAATCAGAGTTTCAGTTAGCACAGAGGCAACCAGAAAAGGAGACAAAACCAAAGATGTCATCCATAGACTGATTAGTGTCATATACATTTGGAAAAAAAATTATTCCACAATGAGGAATAGAGTGTTTACTAAAGTCAGCAACACTCACAGGATGAAGGAGAAAATGAGCAAGACTGAAGATACACAAGGAATCGCTATAGAGAACCTGAACAAGCTAAAATCTCTCAGACTTGATTTCACTGGTGAAATCAATGTTTTAACATGGAACTCTAGAAAAATAGAATGTCCTGAGTTGGAAGGGACCCATGAGAGTCACCTAGTCTAACTCCTGGGCCTGCACAAGACACCCTAATAATTACACCATGGGCCTGAGAGCATTGTCCAAACACTTCTTAAACTCTGTAAGGTTTGCTGCCATGACCACTTCCCTGTGGAGCCAGTTCCAGTGCCCAGCCAACCTGGGTGAAAAACCTTTTTCTAATTTCCAACCTAAACCTCCTCTGACTCATGTTCACGCCATTTACTCAAGTCCTGTCACTGGCCATCACAAACATCAGTGTCTGTCCCTCCTCCTCACATGGAAATCATAGACTGTGATGAAATCTCTCCTCAGTCTCCTCCTCACCAGCCTGAACAGACCAAGTGACCTTCTCATACACCTTGCCCTCTAGACTGTTCATCATCCTTGTGGCCCTCCTTTAAACGGTCTCTAAATGCTGAATGTCTTTCTTATATTGCGATGGCCAAAACTGTCCCCAGCACTGAGGTGAGGCTGCCCCAGCTCAGAGCAGAGCAGGACAATCCCCTCCCTTGCCCAGCTGGCCATGCTGGGCCTGATGCCCCCCAGGACAGGGTTGGCCCTCCTGGCTGCCAGGGCACTGCTGGCTCATGTTCAACTTGCCACTGACCAGTGCATGCAGGTCCCTTTCTTCAGCAGTGCTTTGCAGCCTTATTTCCAAGTCTGTCCATATATTCAGATGCCCCATCCCAGATAAAGAATCCAGCACTTTTATTAAACTTCATATTGTTGGTGACTGCCCATGTCTCAAATTACTCGAGGTCTCTCTGCAAGGCCTCTCTGCCCTCAAGGGAATCAACAGTTAAACCCAACTTAGTGCCATAAGCAAATTTACTTAGTATCCCTTCAAGTCCTCTGTCCAAATAGAAAGAAAAAGTGTAACATCTTAGAAAAGTACAACAGAAAGTGAACATACAGTAACTCTGCAAAACATTTAAGAGCTAGTTAAAGTGAGATCTAGATGTATGTATGTTACAACTGTTTTGGATTTATATTTACCTTCTTATAATCATTAAGAAAGAACGATAAAGATTTTAGCACAGTTTTATCTGGTAAAGAGAAAACTAAAGTAAATTCCAAAGTAAATAGCCACTCTTGAAAAGGGATGACAGTTTACAACTACAAAGCACAATGTTTACTATTTTCAGTTGTGTGATTAAGAGACAGATTAAGTCTGTTTTAAGTCGAAAGACCTAAAACAATCCATGCAAAGTTCAAGTATTTTAAATACTTCGGAATGATTTCATAGGGCTCTACAAACAGACACTCCAATACCACCTGGCAAAACAGCCTGTATATTTGCTTTTTAACTAAAAGCTCTGGAAATGGTGACCCTCTTTCAGTGGGCACAGGCAGATGCAACAGTCCTGTTAAGTACTTGCTGAACTGATTTCTTGACAGAACTAGGCAGATGGGGAGGCCAGGCATCAGTGGGAACTTTTAGAAAAGGCTGCAGTTGTGGGCAACTATTTGTGAAGAGGCCCTAGGGAATTGCACTGATGTTTTCTTTCTACTACCCAGTGAACATGGCAGTGCAGGATAGTCTATCCATACTGACTTTCAGTAGGGTATTGAAATCTTCATATTAACTAGAATTTAGTAATTTTTAATTTTATTTTATGACATGATGAAATGAAAGTCTCACAGAAATTTTTAAATAATTTATAATAATGGCTCACAGCTGAAATGAAACACTGGGAAAAAGCCATACAAGCTTATGAACCAGAAATGCAGAGTGTCTAGCAAATGTCCAGAAGTTTTCCTAATTTTAAGAAATTAGAATAGATTATCACTGTATTTAGTCTATTCTTGGTATTTAGCCTCTTCCCTAAATGACAGCTACTTTTTTTTTCTGTAAGTTCTTACATGATATCAAGTCAGCAACTGGATGAAAATATACTTTCATTCCCTCACTCAATCAAGCATCAGCTAAAGCAGGCAGTGAAATAGCTGCGGTCCAGGTGGTGATTCAGAGCATCAGGGCAGGGCTGTTTTCCAGGTGGGGTTATATAACAAAATTTCATAAACAGCAACATATCCTAAAACTATCCTCTAGGATTCTAACACCATAAGAAGGATTTTCTTGCTTCACTAAATCAGATACTAGGTGATCAGACAAGCTGCAATACAGCTTGAGAAAAGATCATTTGTTTTCACTTATGAAGAAAATTAGTTAATTACCTTCTCTGGCTCATTAGAAGAGAACCTTGTCTCTGGGAAGGAATATTTCTCTGGGAAGGAATGCATATGACTTTGCTAAATCCTATCCAGAAATGAAATACATCTTCTCATCCTGCTTTTGAGTTTATGTCTGCTTCCATGATTTTCTTACATTTGTGGCGACCCAAAATGTGTAGATTGTGGAAGTGTTTTGCCTCTAAATCTCCTTTGGGGAAGGAGATCAGAACAAGAATGTGGTGGGAAGAGTTTCCCTCTTCTTACTTTTCTTTCCAGTGCCTGGCTGTCCTATTTTTTAGCAAAATTCTGATTGTGAGTTCAAGTCTGCATTCGTGACATTGATTTATAATCTCACCTTATTGAATTTCTTTTCCTGTTTAAGAATTACTCTGAGATATTTCTGCAGTTTTTGTTATGTGCTGTTAATAATAAAAGCTGTGTTAGGCAGATGTATTTTCCAAAGGTCAGATCAATTTAAAGTTTCTCCATGTAGATTCATTTCATTATCCTATACCAAAGTAATCCAGATCCCAAAAACATTTGGGTTTTCACCATTTACTGATTTCCATTTTCACTTTAAGTGAAGGTGTCTATCATACTCAAGTTACACTACTGAAGCTGTGTACCCCCATATTTAGTCTCTATAAACATGTACCTAATATTTAAAAATTGGATCAGAAAAATATTTCCTGTTCTAGTACTGAAATCTATTGTCTCCAGTGACAAAGATACATCTTCTGAAATATGTAACATTGGTATAGGAATGTGAAAGAAAATGTCTATAAAGTGCTAAGAAAGCCACAGTACAACAACAGCTGAAGAATAAGGGGGTTGTGTACTCAAATATAATTACTTGACCTTAAAACACTGAATTCTTTCTTAATGGAGAGAATTGCCTTTACCCTGAATAAAACAATGCGAATAACTGATTCAGTTTTGTGGAAGAGTTTATACATTAAAACTTGCAGTGAAATTAAACCTTTGGAATGCTTCTCTGAAGGGAACAGACCCTGACTATGTGGCAGATCCCAGAGGTCTGGAACTGAAAGGGGCAGCAGTGCCATGAGCCAGACAGGGATGTTCCCAGGGATTGTAGGCAGTGAGCTGTGTATCTGCCTGCCAAGAGAGGGCTATGAAGGAGCCAGGCAGAGACACAGGAAGATATCAAAATCTCCCTGACAGCAGTCCGTCTAAAAATCTGTGAGCATTTTGTCTGGTTTAATTCAACCAAAACTGAAGAGGTTGAATAAAAAACATCAGTGGTATTTTAGGTGGCATTCTTTGTCAAGATATTATTCTATTAAAGGTGGGGGGCAGTGAGACGGTGGGGTGTGTTTAGCATCAAGTGTGTTGTGGCATATATTTGTACTGGGAATAGATGCCCAAGGTTTCGGTTGCATGAAGGCTGCAAGAATTGCTTGTGTGGTTGGATTCTGTCTTGTGTAGATAGAGCCATTGCAGCTGGCTCTAGGGAACCCTCTGCTGTGGAATGCAGAGCTGAGAGCTGTGCAGTGACCTCCTGCCTTGCTTCTCCTTGTATCAATTGGAGGGACTGGTTGTAGCCTGAAACAGCAAAAAGGAGGAAGTAAAGCAATACAGAGAGCAATAAAGGTGAGTACTTGGAAAAGTGAGAAGAAAAAGGGTTTGCCTGTGTGTTTTGTCTTTCTGCTTCTGAATCAGTAATTACTTATGTAACTTTACAGGTCGTTAGATATAAATTGGTGATAAACTAAGTTCCTCCAAATCTGGCATGGTTTGGCAATGTTTGCCATGGTAATTTTTAAGTGAATTCTCTATCTCTATCTCAACCCATTAGTTTTCTCATTCAGATTCCTTTTGTTGTCTCCCACTGTCTTGCTTGAATAGGGGACAAGGGACAGAGGATGGGGAGGAAAGGGACAGGGTGAGTAGCAAACAAGAGCTAACAGTTTGGCTCTTAATAATCCTATGAATAAACATGAAAAACAAGGTAAGATGAGTAAACTCAGTAATCACTGTAGTGATTTACCTTATCAAAGCTAAAAACAAGTGTAAATTTGCAAACAAAAAATAAATCTATTCCTATGCCAAGAAATCTAGGAAAAACTCTTTTCTTGTATTTTCAGCACCAGTGAGGAGTTCTGTGCTCATGTATGTCATTGTCCATTGAAATTATTACCCAAATAAAACGCCTTTGCTGTTTGCAACAGCCTGGGTCCGGATAGGAAGGCCAGGTGTCACCATGGGATTTTGGGTGTGAAAGTCCCTTTGGCAGCGATATAAATGTGAGACGGGCCTGATCTGGTTACCCGAAAAAGAACCACTTTAATAAGAAGCAAAATAACAAACAATAAGGCGAGGGTGTGGGGGTTACAGTAATTTATATAAAATAGAATAATTATACCTCAATATGGGGTGCACCAAAAAGGCAAGGGCCAGGGAGTTACAGTAATTTATATAAAATAGAATAAGGGCGGAGCCTGAGGGCAGGGAACCAACCAGTTGGGAGAGAGGATTAGGAATATGCAAATTAGTGTGGCAAAAGTAACCAATGGTAACAAGGGGAACAGTCTAATTAACATAGAGAGCTCCCATGGGACCTTGCGGTGAGATTTCTCTCACCCTGACCAGGGGATTTTTCCCATGGCCTTAACTCAAGGCTTTCTTCAACCCCAACAGCTGTTAGCACATAAAGAAAGAGTCTCTAAGGCTCCAATTCATGCCTGCTCAGTGGGAGCATAATGCAAAAAGAATAAATAAACAAAATCCCAGACCCACTTTTCACCATCAGGATCTTTTAACAAAACCCTTCTTGGAATGTGTGTCCTCCCCTGATTATGGATAACCCTCAAAGTTAACTCTTCAAGGCTGAGTGAAGGAGATTTGCCCACAGTCACTGGTATGGGTGAGTCACATCCATCTCTATTTAATAATTATTTTTCTAGATTTAATACTTTTATTTTAATAAATAGTGCACCAAACTAGTAGTTATAACTACCTATACTATGTAATAAATAATTCTGATTAAAGATTTTTAGTCTAATCATCAATTCAAATAAATAATTTAACCTTTTTCCTAGACATATATTTGGGGTTTCATGCTTAATCCTGCAGAATAAAGTCTTATAAACACTCAATTATTTAAACATGAACCATTGAAGAAGTCTGGATCCAGCCACACTTTGACTCCTCTCAGAGAAGGAGTTTAGAAAGCAAGTGTGTCCCTTCTGCATCTTGTGACACAGTAGGAGGGCTTCTCTCATAAACCCTCCAAAGCTTTAATTACCTCTGTGAAAAATACCAGCAGAGAAACTAATAAAGTGTTCGTCCAATTATTCAATTGCTTGAAAATGTTAAGGTGATTGTGCATTTGTGGTACTGACACTCTGAAAGCTACCACAGGACTGAGGCAGCTCTAGTGATGGTTTTTCTGAGATGACACAACTGCAAAGCAAATTGACCTGATAGAAATATTCTTTTCAGGATAGAAATCTCTTTTGTACTCTTCACTGTTTTTCTATGAGTACTCCCTCTTTCTCAGAATGTGCAAAAATGAACAGATGGTAGAATAAAAAATTCCCAGAAAAACACAGAGGGAACAGTCAGAATAGTAAAAGGCAGTTAAGCAGAATAGAACTCTGACCCCATCAACATTTTGAGTAAATATGACAGGTAAACATAGTAGTCCAGAGTTTATATTAAGTTCTGTACCTGGTTCATATTCTAGTGGTGGTAAATTTTAAATGCAATTTATTCAATCTTTTAGCACTGTCAATGGTAGTCAATTTTATTTCTGGTGCCGTAAGCAAAGGATCAAAACATGGTAGAGAGACCCATTAAAAAAAATCAGACTGCCATGAAGGTGTTAGAGTTGTATAACAGTTTAAAATGTTCACGGTACTTCTTGGAAATGCTCCAGCTTTGTTCAGTCTGAAGAATACAAGCAGAAGCACTATCTTCTAAACGTTCACACACGCGAATTTGAAAATAACCTGCAAAAAGAAAAATCTATTGTTAGATTAACAAAATCCAGTATAAGTTTCTGTTTCTTAATACAAAAGTATGTATGTGCTGCTGTGTAAATTACTTTTTCATAGAACCTGGTAAAATGCTGCTTAAACTGAGAATGCCATTCATTATTAGCAGTGCTCTCAACATCTCATTTGCTTTTTTCACACTGGTGAGGCCACACCTTGAGTACTGTGTTCAGCTTTGGCTTGTCACAACAAAAAAGACATTCAGGTTTTGGATGAAGTCCAGAGATGGGCAGTGGAACTGGGGAAGAATCTGGAGCACAAGTCTAATGAGGACCAGCTGAGGGAGCTCAGGGGAGGGGGGCTCAGCCCAAAGACAAGGTGGCTCATGGGTGTGGGAACTGAGCTACCTGGGATGGATATTACCTTAGTCCAGGTAGCTTATGCAGTAACCATAAGCCTGAGACCATGGGAGGCAGTATATGGAAATTAGGATGCTAATGGCTTCATTCCAAAATAAGTCATATCTTTGGTTCAGGTTCTTCATTGGTTCGAGACATACAAAGTCATATCTCTATCCTGAGTTCAGGATTGGAACCCTGCTCTCAGGCAACTTATTGCAGTGGTTTCACGTTTGCCAAATTTTATTTGCTAATTAGGAAATAGGATTTTGGGAGAAAAAGGTGAAACAGGCTCAACTTAAAGGTAAACATGTAGTTTATTAACACACAGTAAGGAAAAGAAGGAAAAAAAAATGAAACTTTTAAAACTTTTTTCTTACCCCCACTAGTGTTTACTTTTTTACAAACAACATAGACATAAAACTTGTGACATTTAGTCAGTTTCACTATTTAAATATAGTCTTTTATTTATTCTTTAGGAGAGGAGTTTTTTGCTTTTTATGGAATTCTTTCACTGACAACTTTGAAAAGTATTCTTGTGGGTCGGAACTCTCACAGAAACAGCCACCCGGGGAAAACTTGCTTTCATGTGGTCTTTTTTTATTAGCAGTTTTTCAAGCTGCTTATGGGTTGTGGAAGTCAGGCATTTGGGCTATCACTTTTTAAAGATAAGCAGCTTTAAGGCAAAGGATTTCTCATCTCAAGGAACAGAGATGGAGCTTCTTATTTCTTTTTCTCTGTTCAGGCATCTCATGGGACTGTACAGTCCATCACACTTTTGCTTAAAAATTTATAAATTATCTCTTTAAGTGCATATTTTCATATGATTTAAAGGACAATTTACTAATAGAGTTTATTTCCATAGCTCAAACAAGAAAGTCTAGCCAACAGGCAACTTTTCTTTTTTTTAATATTTTTTTCTTATTCTTTTCATCTGACTGTTATGCTAAGTTTTTTCTATGTTCAATTACTTTGTCTGTTTTTACTCTGGGGAGAGCCAGTGCTTTGGAAGTCCCATCTTCTGGCAAGAAAGAGTTAAAGCTTGCCTAGGCTTGCTGTGGTCACATGATCTCTGCCAAGATTTTTTAAAAGCCTTCGGAATGGGGGGAAAAACTCAGACAGAATTTGGAGCAGCCTGGCTGATGAAAGGCTTCTTGTCCCCACCCCTTGGTTTTATTCAAGGTGGGCTCAGCCTGGAGCAGCTGCAGGCTGCAGACTCCCCTCCCCCTGCTGGGGGAAAAGTCTCAGGCCTATGGCCAGGCCTCAGGCCAGCTGCCCCCACAGGGGAGTGGTAGGGTGTTTTTACCTGCTAAAAACCAATCTGGGATAGGACGGGAGCACATTATTTCCTCTCCCGGCCTGGGAGTCACCGGGCTAGGCGGGCCTCCCGTGAAGGCCCAGGGCCCAGGCAGGCCAGGCCATCCCGGCCCCCTCCAAAGAAAAGAGCCAGGACTGCCTTACCTTTTTTGAAAGCGGAAGGAAGAGAGAGCGATTCCAGGCTTTCCTCTAAACTTTTTTAAGGCTGTGTGTGTCCCAGAGGTGTATTTCTGCATGCAGTTGGCTATTTTGGTTGTCAGTTCAAAAGAAATCACCAATTGCACTTCACTATTTGTGCTAAACTAACACACTTATTTACTGTTAAGTTTGCCCCGCTCCTGGGTCTTTGGATGCTGACCCTCCGACCATGTGGTCCCTGCGTTTGTTATTTTACCACCATTAAAGTTTTATTTTTTGGGGTCTCTGTCATTCCTGTTCCTCTATTTTTGCCACACTCCCCTGGGTGTACTGGACCCAGAATCACAGTGCCAACTATGATACATGGGGGTTGTCTTCACTCTTTACAACTTCCCGGCAGGAGGGTGTAGCCAGGTGAGGGTCAGCCTCCTCTCCCAGGCAACCAGCAGCAGGATGAGAGGATATAACCTCAAGCTGTGCCAGGGGAGGTTCAGGCTGGACATCAGGAAGAATTTCTTCATGGACTGGGTTGTTAAGCATTGGAACAGACTGCCCAGAGCAGTGGTGCAATCACAATTCCAGGAAAACCACTGGACATAGCACTTAGTGCCATAGTCTAATTGATAAAGAGATAAGCAATCAAGGGTTTGATGTGATGATCTTGGAGATCTTTTAACTTAAAGGATTATGTGAGTCTGTGCCAGAAACCAGATAGATATAAATATCCAATATAAATAACATAATTTCATGAAAAACCATGCAACTCAAACTATTTCTGTATAATTTAAAGACCAAAGACTATTAATACAACAGAAATATCAGGGTTGATCTTGACACAGAAATGATTTCCAGATACTTGTGCCATTGAGCAAGTTGGATCCCAAAAAGATGATTTTCCTGAATGGATTGGCTTCAGGTTTCAGCTAGATGCCAAAATTCACACCCATTCAGTAACTTAATTGAATGTGGAAGGACATATTTACTATTGTGCTTTTTCAGTGCAGAAGTGCAAGTCCCCTGCAAAGATATACATGACAGGCATAAATATAAAAAGCAAAACTCATTCTGTATTGAAAAATCTTGTTTTGGTTAAGTGTTTCTATGAAACATGGTGAGTATAACAGCTTATAGGTAAGGAAAGATAAAAGGAAAAGGTGCTTAGATGACCTTAAAATCCGTTTTACACCAATTTTTTGTTGACTGTCAACATGGCAAACTTGAGAATTATGTATTTTATTCTCTCTTCACTTGGCAGTCTTTTCACTCCAAACTTGTCTCACGTCCATGAAAGGGTAGTGTTCCTGATGATTTTTAATATTATTCAAGTGAATACTGAAAAGAGATGGAATATGTCAAATATTAAAATCATGCTGACTCAGCAATGACTATGAAAATCTTCATTTTCTTCCCATGTCATTTATGTTAAAAGAATATATGATTCACAAAGAGGAGAAAAAATGTTTCTGTCAAAAATAAATATATTATTGTTTGGTAATATTCTCTTTTAAGAGTATCAGTGTCTTTTAATTTGCAAGCTTTAGATACGTTTGCAGTGTAATACCACTTACAAGGCAGAAAAAATATAAAAGATAAAGAGAGAACAGAAGCTTCACTTTGATACTCATTCCTCCCTATTAAATATTTACCTCATAAATTTAATTCAAAATGCAATTGGCTTAATTTGTACCATTCAGACTTAATTAAATTTCATTCATGATTTATAACAATGTATTTATTTATTATTCTAGCAGACTTTATTTGGTTGAAGTGACTAGTGTGTATTTTATTTATAAAGTCGCATTCTGTTTGTCTAATCTAAAGATGATACTTTAAATGACTGAAGAAATATTCTGTCATTGGTATCAACAGTTCAGATCATATTGGGAGAGGTATTGTAGCATTATATTTGCACATAGGCAGAGAAATCTATTGAGAACCATTCAAGCCCCCAGCAAAAGTTATTCTTTATGAAACTGCAGTCATCTTAGGTATTTCCGCTGCTACAGAGGCAGTAAAAAAAAAATGGACAAGATTTAGAAAACTGAAAAATAATGGCTTGGCCACAAATTGAATGAAAATATTTTTCATTATGTGACCAAGTCTTCACAACATTAAAATGACATTTTTGGACCTTAAAATGATATGAAGATGTATTTTTTTGGCAGGGACGAGAGTTTTCTTTAGAGCAGGTAGAGGGTGTATAAAGACAAATAGTCATTGGGAGTATACTTGGACGACTTCACTGGATATGAAGAAAATACTAAGATTAAAAACTGCATTCTGGGAGATTTTCACTAATGACCATTTATTCCATCCACTCAAAGTGCCTTGCAGAATTGAAGGAATTGACTTTTTATTTCTATCTTAAGGGAAGAGGGATCTAGCATATCTGTCTAGCTTGAACCAATTTTGAATAATATTTAAATACTACTTTAGTTCCTTGAATCAGTGAAGGTGATGTTCCTGGGCATGATTTTTAAAAGATCTGTACAAAACCCTGGTTTTGGGGTGTTTTTTGCAAGGTACGGTTTGCATACAAATTAAATGTACTGAAGCGTTTTGTTGCAAGTACAACAGCAATTTTTACTCCACCTCTAATGTTATAAGAAGCAAGGGCCGAATTTATCACATTGCTTACAATAAAAACTAAATGAGTATTAGCTAGGATCTTGCAATGAGCAAAAATGTTCAAATATGATCCTTATTAAAAAAGGATCTGTACTTTCCCTTTATTAGAGTGTAGTGAAAACCAATGTAGTTTAACCTTGGTTTTGTTTTAGTTTCTGTGGGAAAATGGAGAGTTGGCATGAATATAACAGCTCAAATAGCTTGAAGAAAAAACTTGTGGGTGAAAGCTGCTAATATTGTTTTCATTAACATATCTTTAGCAATCAATTTGGAGAAAATAAGATCTTTGTTAAAGATCCAGTGTCATAATTTCTGCCAGCATGGACTGCAAAAAAGGCCTAGAAATCCTGCACCAGGACCAGGGGAAGCTAGTCTTGCTATTTTTAACATTTCAAAGTAAAAGAACTTTTCTTCTTTTAAGACTTTGTGGCCTTCCTGTTGTGTCTCCTCTGTATATGGCAATAAATGTTGGCAGCAACAGTCTGAATTTTTCTTTTCATCTTCTTTTTATGTAAATAAATTCAAACAACAAACCAGGATTTCATTTGTTTCACTTCATTTGTTGAAGTTATATTCATTCAAGCATAACAAAACCCTTTGTTTGTCTTTGGCAGTAATCATTGCTTGTCAAAGCAATATTCTAGCCTCCAATATGACTTTTCCAATATGAAGTTCACTTTCAATATGTTTGCATACTGAAAGTGAACCTCAGTGTCAAAAAAGAGGATAAGAATTACACCATCTCATCTATCATGCTGAATCTCCTATTGCTTCACAATCATGTGGAAGTTGGAGACCTAATAGTCAGGGGCAGTGGAAGTGGGTCTATGTTCATGGTGGCAGATGAGTCCCTTCCCAGCCTACCTCACCTGCTCAGGTGTCCATATAAAATAGTTATAAGGTTCTGGATACTTGAGGGCCAGGCACATGTAAATCTTGAAAAAGGTCCATCCAGTTATGTAATTTCTGAAGCTCCTTTGTAGTACTGCATCAATGGTTTCCTTTTAGAAATAGAAAATAATTCCCAGTTTCACAGAAATAAGGAACTGACATGTAAAATTTTCATCTGAAGTATTTCTCCCTGCACTTTCTTTAATGTGTCTGCTTTGTACTGGCTTAATCAAAGATTCATGCCATCTAAAGAATATCAGCTGCAAGTGATAAGGGGACTGTAACTCAGAGCTTTGTGTGTTTGGTATCTCTTTTTTGGCAGCCTTGAAGGAGTGCACTTCTCTTTCTAGTCACGTAGTTCTGATAATGTTTAGCAAGGTCCCTAAGAGGATGTGCTGGATATCACTGTCTATTTTTAAAACTACTACTGAAACGTATTGTAACCACATGAACACAGAGCACACAGCGATATTCCACTACAAACTCTCATACTAATAATAACCATAATAGTAACTATTGAGAAGAACTGCTGCTACAACTGCATGAAAGCTCCATCTTTAGTAACTGATTGTTGTCTTACCATATAACAAAAATTAAAAAGATAATTAAAATCTTAAATCAGATCAAACTAGTTAGATAAGACTAGACTGGATTAAGGAAAGATAACCACACAATGATGCTTATATTTCAGCTGGAGCAATTGTAAAGCTACTCGTATCTAAAAGCTGCAGCAGTGGATATCTAAAATATCTTCAGGCAGACAGTGATAATAATAATCAATGATGTTTTGATCAGTGTAGTTTGTTTAGAGAATATTTATTTATTTATTTATTTAATAGAATATTTCTGTTTCTGTGCTCCCAGCACATTCGTTGTTTAAGCAGATCAGCAAGACTGCAAACTCAAAATTGTAGCAGGAATGGATTAAGTCTGTACGCATACTGTAAATTCAAAATTCTATAAAGATTTATAGCACCACAGTTTTCAATTAATTTTAATTATCACTTCACCTTTCTTCATTAAATAAAATTAATCTTTAACAAAATATAATGTGAAGCACTCTTTTTCATTTAGTTGTTATTGGCTGTTTATTACCTGTCATAGTCTTACAATCCCCTTTCCTCATTACCCTTTTCTGGTCACGAATTCAGTTTAACTATGGACAGATGAGCACAAACTGCTCTTTTCCCCAAGAACCAGTCAACAGTTCATCTTCCTGTTCAGGAGGCTAAGTCTTGCCCTTGTGGGAATTGTGGGGAAGTAGAAAACAGGGGAGACAGTTCCTTCTTGGATTCCAGGTTGTAGTTTGTTGCACAGCAAGGAGAAATACTTGTAGATGTTTGCAACTAGGTCCAATAAAATGCTTGAGCAATGCCAAGTTCAGCACCATTTTTGACAGAGAAGGTGAGCTGTGAGGAGCAGCCACTTCCTAGTCACTGGAATGAGCATGGCAGGCACACATGTGCACTGATGCTCTATACATAAGATAGTACCATGGAGTGTTTGTGGGTTTAGGACAATTCCTCTGGCTTCTCCAGTCAACTTGCTTTAAAGTCTCAAGGTAGTGATCTTAAGCTTTTTCCACGTCTTATACAGAAGCTGCCTACTGATACAAATTGGGCATGTTTTCGACAAAGGGAAAAACTTTCACACCAAATGTGAAGCTTGGGCAAAGATCTGGGGATGGAGCCCTTCCTGCATCCATTCAGTGAATCCAGAAACCCCAGACAACTTTGAGTGTAAGCACATTCTACTAGGATTTCAAGGAACTGAAGAAACAGTTCACTGAAACAATGTTTTTCCTCTAGAATGGTGTGATGCATGTATCTTCCAAGTAATAAAGGAGAAGAACTTCAACATCCAACCTGTTGTCAGGTCAATCATCAGGCTGAATAAGGCTGTTGTTTCAACACTCAGAATCTATGCGTGTTTTCTGAAATTATCCAAAAGAAAAATATTAAGTTCAATAAAAATCAGATTGATCCCTCTCACCTTCTCTCCAGGTCTTTTTGCAAAACAGGAGAAGAATATTTCTGTATATTCAAATTTTGTTTATTCTGGTTTTTCACTCTGCTGTCAGATTTTCTGCATTGTGAAGGAAAAGTAACAAAACTTGTAGATTTTTTCATGTGACCTGGCATAAGGCCCCTTTCCAATGTTTCATGTGAAAATTTTCAAAATGTAGTAACTAGTGACATACTGCTAGAACTAGAATGTATTTGTGGCTGGAAGTCTTTTTATCTCCCTGCATACTATGCCATATTCGGCTGGCACAGAACTTGTTTATGTTTCACAGGTCAGAGGTGATCAACTGAGCATTTCTCATGCATGTCAGACTGCAACTGTCTTCTGTCAAAGAATAGAGTTCAGAATGCAATGAAAATGGAATGCAATATGCACCTACTACATTATATTTATTTTATTAAAAGAAATATAATAAAAATTTCACCTCCTGCAAGATTTCATCCCTTGTTTATACCTAAATACCATAAATGGAACTTGTTTTCATATACACACATGCACAGACCAGTTCCTAAAAGATCTGAAAATTAAGCGAAATTCAGGTGATAACAAAGGGGATCAACCTTATACAAAACAGAAAAAAAAGGGCATCACTCAAAAAGTGAACATCAAATGGCAGATATTTGCAGAGGATTGTGCAAATAACTTGTGAGTAATTAAACGTAAATTCATTAAAATATTTTCCAAATTTTCATTAACCTTTTTTCCCAATCTAATATCATTATGTGTGGAATTAATATTTTAATATTTTATATTTGCAGTGTAAAGTACCTGCTGAGTTGGTATCATCCTGACATCAGATAAACACTGAGGAGTTGAAAGAATAGATGAATTCACTGGTAGGAGTAGCACTGGTCTATCACCTGATGAGAAAGATACATAATAACAGACAAAACAAACAAATTTCCTATTTTACATATTTTTTAGTAATTTTCTTTTACTTTACTAGATGTTTCTTACTAAGAAAGGCTGAGTAAGGCTGTTGAAAAAAAATTTTGAGGAAAATTAAAGATGAGGAAGGGTTTTATAAAATGATTTTCTGGTTGTGCATTTGTTGAATGGCCAGTATAAGATGTAGAGGGATTAGTGTTGGATGCATATGGTTGCCTAGAGTGGAAGCTACTGGAACTCCTTCTAAATAAGAAACTGTTCAAATGGTGGTAGCAAAATATGAGGACTTTTGCAGGTGAAGAGCTACAGAAAAGGGGAAAGAAAGAAAGTCATAAATCTCTAGTGCTTTCAGGGTGAAGGCTCAATTTCATTAAAGTCAATGTTGAAATTTCTTTTCATTTAGTTTCAGTACAAGGGTATTTTTTTTTCCCTGACAGATTTTCTGTGAGAGGTCCTGTAGTGATATGCTCACCATGATAGAGTCATTTTGTCTTGTTTGCCAAATTTTATCTTATAAACTCTAAAAAAAAAATGGAGCATCACCACATCTAGCAGTCATCCCTTCCCCTTTTTATGGAGGTAAATTTCTAATGCCATGGTATCAATTTGTTTCTAACTAATAATTGCATATTTTCAGCCAGAAAATATCACAAGCTCCTGGGTATGAATTACACTTAATGAAGTATTATTTCATTTGAACCTCAGTTTTCTTGTGCACATAAGAATCTTGTTCTGACAAACCTGTATATTACAGTCAAAATATGAAAATAAGTCTGGAATTTTTTTTCTTTTTTTTTCTTTGCTTCTGGTGGGCTTTTATCTAATAGAAAATACTCATCATCATTACTATCCTTGTCAAATAGATATCTCTGACCACTAGTTAGTGATTTAAAGGACACTTCCTATAATTTAAATAATGAAAATAATAGCATAGCTGTTTTAAGTATTAGTAGTCTCCAAATCATTTAACTTGGTGAAAATTATAGGCCCAACCAACACATTTTTCACAACACAGTTAATATCCCTCCAGTCTTAAAATTACACAGAATATGTGCAGCCAATATCTCATTTTTTTACGGCAATGTGAAGAGTAAGATTTTCTGCTTGATTCCATGCAAGTCGTCCATTTATATTTTTCCTGCCAAATTGAACCTTGCTTTTTGAACTGGGTAAAAATATTTTCCCAGTCCTGTGTGAATTTTCCTGGTTTCCAAAAATATCTCATCTGGGTGTGGAAGGGATTGAGTTCTGGAATGTGAAACCTTATGAAACTTCTCTGTGGGAACAGCCTGTCTGCATTTCCACTGTAGCACTGACTTCCAAATAGCACATTCAGTCAGTATTCAGGAGAAATTAGAAAACTAGTATTCACAATTTCCTGAATTAAACTAAGACCAGGACTTTCAGATCTCACCTCATGAAAGAACTTATAAAGCACTGTTACTCTGTCAGTTGTGAAACATCTAATATTCCATAGAGCTGAACAGCAGAAACCAAATGAGAAAAAATCCAGACTTCTGGTTGATGTAGGATGGTCATACCAAATCTGTGTTTTGAATCACATTGCTAGGGCTCACATCTTTTTTCTCTTCTCTGTTGCTTCTGGTTTTCCAGCATATAGCTCCATCGCTGGAAGATAGGGGCCCATTTACGACAGTTTTGGAGTGAAAAACAAATCATGTCACTGCAATGGATAAAAATTTATTGATATGAATAAAAGGTTTTGGAGAGAGCAAACTGCCATTTTCTAACAGGAAAACTTAAATCAGAATTTCTGATCTTTAGATTTATTATTTGCACTAAGTTATGTGTTCATAATTAAGGGATGAAGGTTGAAGAAAAAGAAATCTGATTCATAAACTGTTTCAGAAAAATCTTAATTCTTCCCTCACTGTAAAAGGATTGTGTCTCTGTCGTCCATAGGATTATGATTTTGCCCACTTATTCTCAAGTGTGTTTTAGGAGAATTAGACAGTACAAAACCACTGTTTTAGGAAGCAAGAAATTTCAGAGAATTGGACATCCTTTATTTTTTTTTACAGACAAGGAAGAGTCTACAACTAACACCTGTTAGCTAATGTATGCAAAGATCTCATATTTAGCGCCTATAGTGCTCTGATTTAAAAGCCCAGTTAACGGAAGCGTAAGTGAATATTTTGATTTACAATTATACTGCCTTGGCCAGGAAATTACAGGTATGAATTCACATCACATTCTCCTGTCTGGATAACTTTTGGTGAAATTATTTATTTAGTCAAAGGACTGAGTCCTTGTAAACTTAGTGAGCCCCAGGACATTTCTAGCATATATTTTTCAATCCTGTCATATAATTTGCAAGCCCTTGACATTTCTCTTTCTGTATGAAAATTCAATGTTAAGGGTTTGGCTCTTTTCAAGTGATGTTTGTTCATCTTAATGAGTGCATAATCTGTTCTCCAACAGAAAAACTTTGTAGATTAGGAAACTAATGAATACTAGCTTTTTAAAAAGAAATCAATAAATGATCCAGCTATTTTGAGAACAATCAAAAGACTATTTTTCCTGAATATTTAGCAGGAATAAAACAATACTCAAGATGCTGGGGTGTGTTTTTGATTCTGTTGTGATATGAGATTGAGACTCGCAAACTCTATTTTTTGTATTTTTATCTTTAGGATAATGATGTTAGAAGAGACGAAGGATTACATTTGAACCAACATGCCTGAAATACGCATCGTTTTGGTGGATGAATTCTACATATGTTCTGGATGAAAAAGTAGCTATCCAAACAGAAGTGCTGTTAATGTGGCCCATGAATAAATAGTGGAAAAACTGCTTATAAAATATAGAATTTTGCCTAAGAAAATCAGAAATGGGAATAAGACATTGATTCAACTTGATTCAAATTATTTAATACTTAAAATTGTAAAAGACTTTGTATGTACAGGTAAGCAGCAGAACCAGAAGATGGAACATAAAGCTGGCTGCTGTTCATCAAATTAGGACTACCGTGGTAAACAAAACCAGTTGAAATTGATGCATTTCTATGTAGAAAAAAAATTTTGAAAATCCTGTTGGTAAGGAGCAATGAGATCTTCAGTAACAACACTGTGATCACATTTGAAGCCTGTGGCAAGATGCTTCATAACAGAGTTTAATGAAATTCTGCCATGAAGTCTCTCAGACTCAGAGGGACTCAGAGGAGAAGACTTTTTCTCTTCACAGTAGCCAGCTCCCAGGGGATTTACCTGTACAGGGTAGACCCTTGCCCCTTGCAGCCTTCTGTATGAATCAGAAAAAAAAGGAACCTAAAGCATGAAAGAATATCTGCGTCTGGACTCTCTTGTACAATTGTACATGGTCTCAAAGGCTGGACATGTAAGAAAACGGGACAAGAATCAGCATGGCCTCTGTGGAAGACTCCTGTGGGCAAGGATTTCAGAAAAAATAAAAACCCTCAAAACTGTTCCATATATCAAGCCAATAAGGCTGCCAAACTGATAAACAAAAGAAAATAAATTAGAGAACAAATTTGTCTAGATGTCCCCTATGGGAAAAATACTTTCCACTAGCAGACCAGGTTTCAAAAGATATATTACAGAAGATCATGGAAATACAGATAACACATGTATCACAAGAGAATGTCATACTAAAACCTCTGTGAGCACAACCATACAACTTGTACTGCTGTCACACACTCCCAGTTTATCCACATGCCAGACCGTTCCACACTGAAGACAGACACTCTGAACTAACAGTATCCAAGTTGCTCAAACACCTTTGAGGAGACACCCTAGGAACTGGTATTGCTCATTTTGGTACTATGCATGGGGCAGGAAGGAAGTCGAGTATGTTTTGTCACTTTACAAGTCAGTGTTTCATAGGATGTATAACTGCTCACTGAGACAGACTCCATAGAGAAAATCTGTCTTCTGGTATGACATATCAGAAGGCTTCAACTGCATGGTCTGCTAGAATAGGAAAACACAACACAAGATGACCACAACACAGAAAAATGTTTATAAAGTCATAATAAGTGTTACAAATGGAAATGAGAGCTTAGTCCTACCTTTGACTCAGACTTCTGGCAGTAATTTTTTAGGGCGTTCTGCACCCTAGATGGCTCTCGTTCACCAGTCCTTAAGAATTGCTGATTAGGTCTAACACAAAATGAATTATTTATGGAATGGACACAAAATTAACAGACATAAGACTTTAAGCATACTACTTACTACATAGGATAGCACAAAAACAACTACAAGTAGCCAAAATACAGTGCACAGTACAGGTACCTGTATTACAGCTAGTGAAGGAATATTATAGATTGAGTCAACGTGACTTACCATGGAACTCATGATGGAATACACAAAGTCCTTTCCCTCAATTTCTGGAAAAGTACCCACAAAGATGCATCCAAATTTCAGGGAGAACTCCTACAAGTTTCCAGGGTGTGTACAGCAGACTTCTGCCTCCATGAAAGTATGTGTAGCTTCTATTGTTTGTAAAATGAAGTGTCTGTCAGTCATAAATTCCAGCAGCTTATCTTCCTACACCTTGTTCTCAAGGCAAGATATCTATTGTCAACTGGGAGTTCCACCTCTGGCACCAGAGAGACAACTCACTAGCCAGAGATAACTCCCTACTGGACAGGTGTCTGGCGTGGGTTATCTCACCAATTTGTGTGAGGGGAAAGATGCCCAGAACCAGCTGGGCACCAGCCGATGACAGACCAGATAACCTCTTCTGTGGTGGAGGGATGTTCTCCTACAGATTGCCCCAAAATTCTTTCTATGCCCTAAAGCTGTGAGTACAGAGAAGGTCTATATACCATGGACAGAATCCATTCAGGAGCAGACCTTGAAGATTCACAAGGTGTGGGAAGGGCCCATGTTGAAGCAGTCTGTGAAAGACTTTATCCTACAGGAAGGATCCCACAATGGAGGAGAGAATTGTGAGGAGGAATGACCAGCAGAGACAACATTATGGCCTGAACTTAGTCCCATTAAGTTGCATGCTTCATGCTGCAGACAGAAAGGCAGAAAAGTAAGGAGCTGAACCTTGGAATAAGAGGAGAGAGAGCTGATTTTTATTTTTTTTAAATTTGTTTCTCACAATCCAACTCTACTTTTAAGTGATAATAAATTACATAAATTTTCTCAAAAATTGAATCTCTTTTGCCTAGGATTGTAATTGATCAGAGGTCTCCCTGTCCTTAACTCACAACCTATTTCCATTTTATTTTCTCTTCCTGTCCTGTTGAGGAGATAGCAGCTGCATTGAGGTCTGGAAACCAGCCATGGTCAACATACCACAGGTATGGGGCAGGGATGTGCATGCAGGTGCATGTGTGTGTGTGCTTGTGCCTACTTGGTGATGCAAGTTCAGCCTCACTTTCACTTGAATTTGAGTGCTTGGAGCTGCAGCAGCTTTGTCTCTGACTGCAAGATTTCCCCTTTCCATAACATAATCCATCAGTAGAACAATTAATGCATGCTTACTGTCCTAGGGTGATTTTATGATACTTGTATCTGTTCTGTTTATGCTGGATATTAAGTTCTACACCTTTAAGACTGATTCTGAGAGCAAAGGGGGAGAAAAGAAGCAGGCAGTTTGTATTCAGAAACTGCACTTGCTCCCCTGTACCCTTCTCACAGAGTGTTGTCTGCAGCACGGACAGTGGGAGAGAGCTCTCCTTTGCTTTCACTTAAGTTTTTTTCTAGCTGAGGCAGAGAAGTTCCCAGGACTGTGTTTTTTCCCTTTTCTTGGAATTGTTCAAACCTGTTCTGGACTGAAAACCTAGAAACACACCAGGAGCTCACACCTGGGGCCCGGGATGTGGCATTTTCTAGCACAGGAGGGACTTATAAGAGACTGAGTGAGCCGAGCTACACTCCGTGACAAGGACTTTCTGAATTTGTCAGCTCTTCAGAACAGTGAGAGGTTTTATTGTTTAATATTATTGATGTTTTTTTACTTGTGTGAATACTTTGCTTTTTAAATAAACAGGGTTTTTTCTACTTTTCTCCAAGGAAATCTTCTCCCAAACCAGATGGGGGAGGAATTTTGCTTTCTAGAGCGACCCCATTCGGAGGTTCCCTCGCAAATTTGCCCTAAATTAGGACACCTACATTGGGATTAACTGTAAGATGAAGTAATAAAACCAGAGCTGTTATTTGTTTTTCAAATTAACACAGTCAGCTGTAGTCTTTACCTCTGCTGCAATTAAAGAACTACTAAGTTCTTTCCATCAGAGATTTTCCTTGGAAGTCCTATTTTATAAATTTAGCTGGTTATATATTTTGATCCTTTGCCCTTAAAATCATTCCTGGAATTGCATTCCGGAGTGTTTTCCAAGTGCTATTTATTGCAAAATTCTTGTAAATGCTGGCAATCACTTTCTAAACTGAAAAGCTCTTAGTTTACCAAGGGAACACAGCCAGTCTGATTTTGTCTAAAAACCACCGGTGAAGTTTGATTCCCAGCCCAATTACAATGCACAGCAATCTTTGCAGCACTTTTTCAAATTGAAAAAAGAACAATCTTGCTAGATCTTGACAAGCAAATCAATTAATTTATGATTAATGGAATGAATCAACAGGAGAACTGAACTGCAAAAAATGTGCTATTTGACAATTCCATAGCAAATGTGTGAGTAATGTTTTATAACATTGTTGGTGGGGACTGAAGTGGGACAAAGCCTCTACAACTAAAGATTATGAAGTAGGTGTGCTTTACTCGGTGCCTGGACACATGGGGGAATGGTTCCACTAAAGACGTGCACACAGAATAGTGCAAGTGCCTTGTTCAAGTACACTTAAATTTATACATATTTACAAAAGTTTTAGTATTGCCTACACATATTTAGAACTTATCCCTGCCTGGTCTTGCTTCATATGTTAATCAGCTTTTGTCAGTCTGCGCTTCCGCATTATCTCCTGGTGGTCTCAGGTGGAGGTCGCTGGATGAAGTAACATCGACTTCCTCAGCTGTCCACTGGATGAACCTGGTTTCTGCATAGGCCCTTTTGGTCTCTCACTGTCTTCTATAGTTCTTGGGCAGAGTTTAAACTACAAATTCAATTTTTTCTAGTTTTTGAGCACTGGTTCTGCTTATCAGTCTGAAACAAATGGGCAAGGTCCTGTTTTTGTATGGTGAAGGACTACCTTGTTTTCAACACACTTGATTATACAGCAAATTATAATCTGTTTAAATTTAGTTATAAGTTCTTTCTATCTGTCCCCCCTTTTTCTATTTTATAGGCAAATTCTTTTGCCTTCTAGGTGATACTGGTATACTTTTTAATGCATTTTCATGTGCTTTAAGCACTGCAACTATTTCATTCATATACTTCATTATTTTAACAATCTGAATAAGCATAAACAATAATAAAGTGAAAGTTATACAAACTAGAATTAAAAGTACTATTATAGGATGACACAACATGTTTTAGATTCTAGTGGCAGTAGGGGGCTATCTAAAGAGTACATCCTACTAATGGCGAACCATGTCATCCTTTACTCATTTTAAAACTTGCCCTATCTCCTTGGCATCATGGTGGACTGTGATTAAACTTTTCTTTCTGATCTTCTTTACTTCTCTGACAATCTTCTTTAGGTCTTCATGTCTTAATTATTGTTCTACTAGATAAGGTTCATCCTGATGGGTGTGGGTAATATCTCTTAAACTGTAGTAAAATTAACTTTTACATATTGGTATGACAAAACTGGTGCTTGGTAAGAAAAATCACACCCATCTATTTTGATGAAATTGTAGATACAAAGATTACAAGGGTTATTGTTCATAGTCGAATTATCTATCACTATGGTGTATCTATCACTGTGTGTTCTTAGACATACACAGCCTTGGTCTATATACACAAGTATAGTTGTCTGCTTAACTGGATGAACTTCAAAATGACAGATACTTTGTTCAGTATCTAAGCAAATGTCTTGTTCATTTATCGTGTTGCTTTCACAAATGGATCTTAGTTGTTCCTTTGCAATACAATGCCTAAGCCTCTTTGCATGGACAGATCAGATCCTCACTGGGAATCCATGAATGACTCCAGACTGGATTATGAGAGCAATCCTTGAAATGGGGCTCCTTCAGCCATTGGTTAGCTCCACTCCTGGGAAGCAGATTGGTGAGTGTTGGACCATAACACAATATATTCACAGGCACATGCATAAGTACAGTTTTGTAAGTGCATACTTGCTTCACTAGTTGGAATTCTGTAATAACTGGGAAGATATTTATATTTGATTTACACTTGTAACACACACATCCTTCTAAACTTGCTTTCCCAGTGGTAATTTTGGATTGCCTTGCAGTGCATATTTCTGTAGTTTTTTGCATCACAGTCTACCTTTGATCTCCAACATTCAATAGCTGCAAATAAACTAAAGGCAACATTACCAGCCAGTAGAACAGAACTGCCATGCCCTCTGGGATTTCTGTCAGCTCTATTTAGTGAATAACACAGCAGAAGAAAAGGCAAATGTTACAATAACAAGTACTGCTATAAGCCTGCCCTAGAGAAGAAATTTTGACACAGTGCTTGTAGCAGAGGTTCCAATGGCTCTTGATGACAGAGATTCTTGACAACATATATTGGTTCCTAAGCCAATTATCAAGACACTATATGCTTTACACTTCTAAAATGTTTCAAATATTCTAGATATCTTCTCAAAATATGACTGCCTCTCCCTCGGCTACTTCTGATCTCCTTTGAGAATGAAAGTATGCCTAACTGTGATTGATATGATAATTCAAGCTGACATGCAGGAAAGGGAGAGTTGGCTTATGCTTTCCCCACCCTGACTGCCCACCCCCCTCCACCCAGGATGAATAAAGTAATGAAGGTGCTGTTAGCATATACAGTATTTTTTCCATTTTAAGGGGCAATCAGATCAATAATTTATGCCTGTAAGTATTCAGTTGTCCTTCAGGAGACTAAGAAAAACCAAAGTCTTTTTCTTTGATGAGAGTTTTAGATCAATAAAAGGTCAAAAATTTAAAGGTGGGGTAGATTAGGTGAGTCCTTTAAGCACTGTGCTGACACTCTAAGATTCTAAGATGAAGATCTCCAGTTTCCCTGCTGGAAAGAGCCTGTAATTCCAAAAGGCCATAGATTTTTAGGTTTATTTGTCCCCTTACAATGCTGTCAAAATCCCACAGGGTGACTTCAAATCAGGGCTCCATGGCTTTTTATTTGTTGATCTTTACACAATTTCATCAGGTAATCTATACTGCAACATGCTTTTATTTTCAGTTATTTGCAGGCAAGTCATAAATGCAGGGTACTATGGGGTGCTAATAAAATTTCATGGGAAAAATGCAGAAAAGGGATCCTGTGATTAGTTCCAATGCACCTGTACTTCAGGTGCTGACTGCAGGGGGGCTGAAGGGCTGGTGCTGCTTCTTGCCAGACAGCTGGTGCTAAACAGCCCCAATGGACTCACTGCAGGGCATTGCTGAGTCCCATAGCCAAGAACATTTAAGAAAGGAAAAAATGTTGGACAGGCAGAGGAGGGAAAAAAGAAAGAATTAGCACTCTCCTTGAACATCAGGGGCAAAGGAGAAGGAGCTGCTCCATGGTGGAGCATTCACCTTGCAGATCCCACAGTGTAGATATCCACAATGCAGACCATGGAGGACCCTATGCCAGAGCAAAGAAATATTCCTGAAGAACCTGCAGCTACTGGAGAGGCAAAACCACAGCACAGGTAAACAGAAGGATAGAGCAGCACAGAGGAACTGCTGCTTAGTGATGACAGTCAGTACTCCCCCATTCCAATTGGAAGTACAAAAGAGTGAAGCTACACCTAGGAAAAGACAGGAAAGTGTTTAATGCTTGTATTATTCTTCTTTCTCACAACTTGAGTCTATTTTAAACTACATCAAATTATGCTAACTTCCGCAAGTAAGGTGTGTTTTGCCTATGATGTTATTTGGTAAACAATCTTCCTGACTTTATCTCCAATCCATGAGATTGATTTTTCCTGTTTTTAATATTTTCTTCCCATCTCCCTCCAGAGTGAGTAAACAGCTGGGTGAGAGTTCAGCTGCTTCCTAATGCTAGCCCACAAAAATAATGACAGCTGCCAAAAATAGTAGCTAAATATAGAAGTCTAATCCAATTTCTTTACTTAGGTTTGAGCCAAAACATTTCTCAAGCACCATTTTACTTGTCAGATGAGACAAGTGTAGTGTTTCTTGTTCTGTAGATTTTACAATGTCTGAAGAAGTATTAAAAGTGTCTCAAGAAGCATTAAAAAGAAATCCAAATTATATAAAACCAGGCCTTTATTCTTGAGTTTATATTCTAGCATTGGTCTCTATAAAGAAATTCTGACTACTTTCATCCCTCTGACTTCACTGTATGTTTATCCTAACTCCTCTGTGAATATTTTTCCCTACAAGATCCAGCAAAACAAAACTAATAAGGCTTTTAATTGCAACACATGATAGACCTCATTGCACAGGTGAGGCCAGTCAGGAAGTTTTCCAAGGGAGCTTTGTGTTTAAATCAAGATTCTACTTTTGAGGGTGCAATAATTACATAGATTTATATTCTCTAACTGGTAGTAAATAGATGAAAAAAGAAGGGATGGGGTATCTGGCAATCAAAGTCATTATTTCACTAGGTTGTTTTAGCTGGAAATGAAAAATTATTATACTCCTACAATAGCCTTTCTATTGTTTTCCCTTCCTACTAGCTATGCAGCACCAGCCTTTCAAGAATTACTGTCCTGGTTGCTGGAGTGCCAGTTTATCATTATGTGGGTGTAATCAAACTGTACATTCTACTGCCCTATGAGCACTCCTGATGAACTGTTAATGAGGGGTCATTTGCAGTAGTCACCCCGCCGCACACCCCACCCCTCAGATTATGAGCTTGGTGTTAAATGAAATAAGGAAAAGAAGCAATCCTGCAAGGCACAGCAGTGTTTGTTTTTCTCGAATGATGAACAGCACCACAGTCCAAGGGCATCATCTCTGCTAATAGGTCATAATGGACTCAATAACAGCAGAATAGGCAGCTGCAATGATTTAGATCATCAAGGACTCCAAAAATATCTTATGTCTATATAAGGATCACATAATTCCATTATGAAACTCCCCACTCTGGGGGAGACACACAGCATTCCCTTTGGAACCTGACTGTATATAACTGGGTTTAGGGACTTGGGACACCACCACCACTCAGCAGACCCAGAGGAGGACCAGAAATGCCACAGGAGCATCATTTTCAACTACAACCATCAGACTGACCCACAGGTGCTAGGCTGTACTCTGACTTTGTGGGTTTAAGCCAATTCTGTATATCACTGCATTTATTGTGATTGTTCTATTAAATTGCAACTCCAACCTAAAATCTCTCATAAGGCAATTGTGTGGTGTTCATTGTTTATTTCTCCTGATGGTTTACTTTCAAACCAGTTAGGAGTCTTGGAAGGCCTGGACCAAAAAAAGCCAATCAACCCAACAAACAAAAAACACACAAACCCCAACAAAAACAACCAAAAAAAAAAAAA
>VZDJ01000431.1:96923-109054 GCA_008694505.1 Cyanoderma ruficeps
GTCTCTCTCTCTCCCTCTCATTATCACTTTCCCTCCTTCACTTCCACTTTTCCTGTCCTCTGGTTGGGACACATAGTTTCTCTCATCCATAAATGGATCTCAGATACAATATTGACATACTTTGTGTTCCATTTCATCAGATATAATCTGTTTAAAAGAGGCCCTTGGTGTTTCCCATGGCAGAATGCAACACTCAGCAACTAATATTTGGAGATTTAGAAAACTTGTATTTCAGTATGACCTAAAGGCACTTTGGTTTGGTGACAAAGGAGAAACCAGATAGTACAAGTCCATATGACAGAAATGTTTATAAGCACCCTGACAGAAGGGCTTTATAAAAACATGGCTGAAGTTACCAGTAATTCATAAACTGCTACAATTTTCTGTTACTTTTATACATAGTCATACCTAGCAGTTGCCTACTGGGACTTGATGATTAAAAAGTGAATTTAATAAGAGAATGTGAACATAAATCTTTTGATTTAAATATTACCAGTGACTCTTTTTTCTGACTGATGCATTGCATGGATGTAGAGGCCAGTAATGAACATTTCTAGGATCAACTGTAATAAAATAATTAATTTTTGAAGAAATGTTGAAATGGACTTAAATGTTTGGATCACACACAAAAAAGATGCTACAACTCTTAAATGGAGAATGTGGAAATGAAGGTTTATTGCAATAAAAGTGTAGGAAAACTTAATAGTGAAGTATTAGCCTAGAAGAGGAAATTAAGCTGAGAGGCAAATGTTTGTCCAGAACTGCTAATTAATGTAAAGATAAAGCTAATTTGCCAAGCTAACAATCTGACACTGTCATAAAAGGCCACAATTCTTATTATTTTGTCCTTAATCTATTTATTAAACAAAGGAAACAGTGCCACAATGCTTAGATTCAAACATTCAATAGCTTACCATTGTTGGTTTTGATCATGTCAGGATTTTGTAAGATGTGTCTGTCATTATCATTCTTTGAAGAAAAAATATGTTTAGTACTTTCTGCTTGCAAAGTCCATGCTCAGCTAGCTTGTTTTATCAAATAATATCTCAAAAACTACTAGTGGAAATATTCGTGGTTATTTGAAATGAGTAAACAGAGATGTGTCACTGTTTACATATATTCTCATAGGGGTACTTGAACTACAGTCATAAGCCTTTGTTTTAACATACTGCCTTAACTAGGAAAGTCTTTTGGATCCCCCTCAGACAAAAGCCATTACGATTACTTTATTATAATTTATGATTGTGAGTTTTTAAAAAAACATTTAATTCTGGCCCCACAGCTCAAACTGTATTTCAAATTGGTTTGGAACTGCTTGATATATAATTTAGTGTGCTTCAGTTTTCTTTAGTCTGATTCGTCAAATTGGACCTTTACAGCAAAAGGGTTTGCTGAAGTCCCTGTCAAGCCTTTACATTGGCCACTAGATTCTAATGTAAACACCTTGGGTTGGCTGCAAACTTTTGGTGTTTGATTATGAAAAGTAACTTTTTCTTCTGCTCCCCAGTGAACTATCCCAGCTCACCATGAGCACCCAAACACATACAAAACTCCATCAAGGCAACTGAAGGGGAAATCAGCAGTTGTCTGTGGTAGATAAGAATACTGTGAGGCTTGATCTGTTCCGCTGCTACTGAAAAGTTTAATGTCTCCTGGAATATTAAGTAACTGCAGCAAAAGAGGGAGAAAGACTTAGATGAGTGCAAGCAGTAAGGCCTAGGCAGATTCTTGGACTCGGTAAACATTTCTAGAATATCTTTCCACTTTTATAAATTTTAAGAGCTTTTTACACAACATGGTTGGAACTGGCTGTTAAGTTTTGCTGAAACTGAGATTTTGTAATGTACATTGGTTACAACAAAGTCTCTAAAACTCTTCAAAGCTATGCAAAGTGAAAAGCTTTAATGTGAGGTGGCAATAGAAATGAATACATACATAGATTCTCATGAAGATAAAATACTGTAGAATTTCTTGTGCCTAATCTGCACACTAAAATGCATCAATAAATGCTCTTTTATGTTCAGGAGTGCCAAAAGGACACAATTTGGAAATCACAGAAGAATTGCTAAACATGCTTTATTGACTTAATACTATTGTCTAATGAATATAACCAGTGGGAATAAATTATCTTCCTCTTTTCATTATTCTGAATGGCTTCCCACCAGCACAAGTATAAATGTGGTACTGCCATTCAAAAAGAAAGATTTTGCTCCACAGCTTCAATAGAGAAAACTTATTTTTTTTTTGAGAAATGTGCTGTTCACATTTACATTGTTATTCCTACAAGTCGGTGAAGTCAAAGCTATGACTAATCACCTAGTGCTGAGCACAAATAAGTTACTTTCTCTGTCATAATTCATAGGTAAGAGTCTGAAGCACCTAAGCTGTTGCATTTAGGGTATTTCAATTATCCTTCTGCATTCTGGTAACAATTGTATGTGTAGCATGCAAGGTAAAACAAAATGATACTATACACTATACACACAAAAAATGTGTCTAATCTTTTCTGCGCTGGAAGTTATTTATCTTACTTTCCATGTCCAGCTTTCCTAGGGTAAATTTATATTTTATTATTCTTCATAAGACTTTTTCTCTCTGATATAATAATCACAAGCTAAGCACATTAGTATATAGACAAGGATTGCTTTTATTCCTGACTTTTGCTGTAGAATAAAAATAAAATCTGATCTTGTGAACTGATCAGACTGAGATAAGAAAAGACTAAAAGCAAATGTAATCCAAAATATACAAAATACACTTATTATGAGCTATTTCATACCTCAGCAATTTTCTTTTTCAAATATGGGGAGCAATTAGGCTCTGCAACATCCTAAACTTAGGAATTACAACAGCTCTGTCAGGATGCTTCATCTGGCATTTCTCTTGGCAACAGGAAACTAGTTGAGATTTTTTTTGCAAGGTCTATGGAAAACAGCTTTGTCATTACCATGCAGTTCCTCTCTTGGTTATCAGACTGATGCTTGTGCTGGAATTCTGTTATGTTCTGGGTTAACAGAATTTAACCAGCTCCCAGTGATTGCACCATCTGCATGGCCCTGCCTCTATCAAGTCCAGCAAAAATTTCTCATGCAATCAATCTTTGTGTTGTGCTGTCAGTGGCAACTTTCCCAAACAAAAACAGCAGCAAACATCAGTCCTCCACTGAACTAATTCCCTGATAAAGTATGTGTACATACTTTCTTTTTCCCAGTTAAGATTCTTAATGTGTGAGATAAGATTGTTTGCAGTTAAATAAATAAATAACATATTTTCCACAGATAACCCGAGGCAACCACAATACACATCTCTGATGACATGTTATTCCCTTCTAGTTCAGTAATATTTATGTATTATCAGTTTAGCTGGAGATATCTTCTCTTTTTATTAAGTACATTTTTCTTTTTTTAACCAGTCTGTAAATTACAATACTGCCTAAGAGGCAGATGATACACTTCACTGCAACTTGCAAAAAAAGTGACCTGATTTTTACAAAGTATGTCTCCTATTAGGAGGGGGAGGGCTGAGGGCTTCAGCTGAGGGCTTTCCATGTGGTAGCAATGTTTGTCAGATAACTGAGAGAGCTGTGCAAAAGAGGAATATTCAAGAAATTCCTGTTTGTTATGCTGTCTTCTGAAGTCATGTCAGCCTGATGTGAGGAGATTATGCTGAGATATGACATGTTGTTTTTGTAGTATCTACAGCACAATAGCAACTTACAAGTTACAGGTGTCTCCCAAGACAACATGTCTTTGGAGTCCAGAATACAACTTGGTTTTCCCAATTGGCATGACGAGTTTATGTCATTTAAGCTTTTTTGGCATTGGCAAACAAAAGACTCTGGAGGGTGGGGTCACTGTGACAGTTACTAGTATTGTGTTATTTCAAAGATTCACACATCGGTATTTTATTATAATCATCAATTCTAGATAGATCTTTATTTAAAAACTTAATATTGCTTATAAAACATTTATTTAGAAAGTCAGTTCCATCTTTTAATTATGTTACTAAAATGAAGGTTGAATTCTCCATTTGACAGTAATTCTACAGTAAGAAAAATGCAGTATCAACTCTCATTAAATATGAAAAATAATTCAAGTTTCAAGCAAGACACATGCATCATTCATTAAAAATACACATTTGTCAAGTACAGCTAAACAGATATATTTTCCCTTTATTCATCAAAAACACTTCCATTTGCTCCTTTAGAAGAAATATCCTAACATCTGGTGTTTATTAGTCTTTCTGCCATAGATTTCTGTTACATAGCTGTACTTCCTTCTTAATCCTGTTCCTTCTTTTCTGGATGTAGAAAAAAATTCTAGTTTAAGAGAATGGACCATCCAGCATGAAGGAGGTTCCTGCTTTTCCCCCTCCCTCTTCATCCCAAGGCAGGAATATGGATAGTCAGTCACAGCTTTGCAATCCTACAAACTGACTGGTATTGATTGGAAATACTGTGTCTGTGTTATTTGTCCAAAGTTGTGGCCCAAGGCAAGAATATAAATGAAATCTGGAGGTATTATCCATCACAGGGGATGGAAGTAGCATTAAGGGAAGAATTAGAAAAGATGGCTTTTATGGATTAAAGGACCCAGTGGTAAGAAGATCCAACATATGCGTCTGTAAAACAGTAAAAATTGTGCTTTAATCTTAAACAATACCCTTAATTTGGGTTACTCGAGGCAGTAATAATGGAGCAATCATAATGAACATCATGGAGTTCAGTAAGTCCAAGTGCAAAATTCCTGCATTTGAGAGCAGCCCTGCAAAAGAGAATTTGTGGGCACTGGTGCCTGCAAAATTGCACTTGGGCTGGAAGTGGGTACCAGCTAAAATTATTAAGACTTCTATGTGTTCACACTTTCATTTAATTAATTACTGAATGGAATAAATAATGGAAGGAATTGTGCAGTTGTCTAACTGTTGTGGGACTTATTCCTGCATCTCCTTCACCCCATATTCAGTGTTGTTTTATTACAGCTTTCTATATAATCTTTTTATTCTCTTCTAGTTCATGGAAGTTAATCAAAATCAGATAGGAAAAAAAAGAAGAAAGCTGTACCAACAGTTGCAGTTACTGTATTTTTTATTAGGCATGTGCCAGAGACTTCATAATATGAGTTGAATGATGCAGCCTGAGTTTCAAAATCAGCAGTGCAACATTTAGGTGAACTTTAGCTTTACATTAGCCAGCAAACATTTTGCTTTTCCATTCTTCATTAATGTTTTTGTTGAAGGGAATTTCCTTCTGTGAGAATGTGATGATTTTGCCTATATAATGCAAAACTGATCTTTATAAATCACTAATGAGCTTTTGTGAGCTAATGAGCATCAATTATTGCACTGCATCTCAAAATATCTGTGTATTCTCAACTATGATTTATGCATAAGCATAAGAATTTTAATGTTTCAAACTCCTTTAAAGGATATGTATTTTCCTTTTTAGAAGTAACTTTGTTAGCATATTTGCCAAATCTATGCTTCTGTTGATAAGAGATCACATGTTTGGCAAGGTCCGTGTCAAAATAACTAGAAAATGAACGTACTTGCAGAGTGTGCTAGAGTTTCTTAATGTTAAAATTACTTTTGAAGGCATAGGATTGCAATATATACTATTAGCATGTGTGGATCAAGCTGCTACAGAAATCTGGATTTCAGTGTTGACTGTGATGGGAAGCTGTAGAAACTATTTAGAACCAATTTTCCTGCCTTTATTTTCCTGAAAACTGTAAATATCACCAAGTCTTTAGCTAAAGTGCTGAATATCACTGATGAGTTTATCAACACTTCCTGACTGTATTGTATCCAGATTTCTGTGATTTTTTTTTCACGATATATAGTGCTTGCTTGTTAATAGAAATCTGCCCAAAATTTTCATTTTTTTCATTTTGCCAGAATTTTGGAACAGTTTTTTTCTATGCTTATAGACCATTAGTCATGAGGTGGCCTTCTCCTTTGGCAACCAAACTAGACATTTAAATAACATGGGTTTGTGTAAACAACTGCAGCTATTATTAGTTCACAGTGTATAATAGTATAATTCAGTGACGTGTTCTCTTGGTGCTTAAATACTTAGACAAATGTCATCAGCTTATCTGTGTTGAATGGCTTATATTTCCTGCTCTCCAGTTGTCCTGTTAAGGTCTTTAGGATTTTGCCATGGCTCTGTCCTGACCACTCCCTGGCTTTGCAAATATTCCAACAGGTGGATGAGACAAGTATTCAGATGGAGGAGCTGGACACCTCCTTGGCCCACAGTATACATATAGTCTCTGCAGTTAAGTAGGCAGATTTCAGTCATTTGAAGCCCATCTACAGCTTGATTTTGATTTGTGAACTATATGAGACAACATAAAAAGCTGTTATTTTTAACTGAATTGTTCAGCTTTCCAAAAAATTGCTTTCTCATCCTTTCCCATAGTCAGATTTGTGATTGCTTCAATTTACTTGTCAATCTGTTTAAATTTCTTTAGTGGGTACCTGATGTGAATGTAGTCTATATTGCATATTTTTCTTCAACAAATTCACAAAACATAAGATAAAAAGGGGTTTTTTTTAAGTTTTAAAATCTGGGTGTGAGTTTGAACAGATAACAGGCTTGATTTCCTATATTTTGGTGACATTGGCTTCCTGCTGTAAGAACATAAGAGATGAATGGGAGAATACTTCTATCTTATAATGAAGTTCAGCACAATCCTTTTTCTTTAGTGGAAAAACGGTTTATCTGTTCCCAAACAAGCCTTCCCACTTTATTTTTGAGATACCGTAAGATATTCTGGTTACCAGATGATAAAATTGCCTACACCTGGTGAGCTAACACAATGCTTGTTTCTCCAAAACTACTGGCTTATGGAACTGCACAATGCCCCTTGTGGGAGAAGAACTGGAAGTTCACCAGCCTCAGAGTCCTGCCAACTCAGTCAGGTCACCTGGAATATTGGGATCTGTGACCACCAGAGAGAACCCCAGGACAGATGAATGCATGCGTAAAGGGGAGAGGAAATATATTAATGATTTTGGGGAAATGATTTATCATATGTATGTTTGGTCTGGGATCACCAATGAATATGTATGTAAAATACAGTATATGAACAGAAACTTTCCTGTACCCAGTATGCACCATTTTAGGGAGGAGCTATCCCCCCGTGCATCTGACTGAATAAAGAATACCTGCTTCTTAATGCTGCATTGGTGTTAAGGAGGTTTTTTTATTTTACCTAATTTTTGGTAACATTCTCTTTTCCACTTCTTTCAACACAAAAGAAACATATTTCTTGCCTCCAGGTTTTTAACTTTTTTGGTGGCAGGTTTTTTTCCTAGATTTATTAGATGAAAATACAATGATAATACAGTTGGAAGAGAAATCTGTGAAGCAGTAAAGAGACCAGTTTTCCCAGTGTCTGATTTAATTATGAGATGATGATTACTAGTCTGAAGAATTCAGACTTTTCAAATGGTCATGAAGTTCAGTTGTACTTAAAGATGAACCAGACACTCCCTTTTAGAATGATATGTTTACAATATTTGTGCAATATTTTTCCTATTTTTTCTCTTAATCTTTGCAATTTTTTGCTAAAAAAATATTTTTATCATTTTTATTTTCAGGGGAAAAAAAATCTCTCATTGTTATTTTTGTTATTGCAAAGTCACTTGGGCTAAAATTTGATCATAATTGTGCAATTTCCACAGATGCAAATATTTCTGTTCCAAAGTAACTTTATTTTTTTAAAAGATAGTAAAATAATTGATTGTTGAGAAGTTTCCAACAAAAGATTTTTGAGAAGGTTATTGAGAACTAGATATAGTCCAGGGTGTAAGTTGAAAAGACTCTTCTACCTGTCAGCCTCAAATAAACCAAAACAAAGGTGGAAAAATTTTCCAGCAGCCTTTCCAGCATGTTTTTTAATGAGGTTGAATTAATCATTCATACTTGTTAACAGCAGAGTGTAAGGTCAGAAAAGCAAATTCCTCAAGCCATGTACAAAGGATCTAAAAGCATCAAAATGTCTATTTCTTAAGGTAACTTTGGAACTATGAGGTAGAAGTACAGAGTGGTCACTTCAGATCCTATCACTGTCAAGCACCTGAAGATAAAACAGCATCTTGTGTTGAATTTTCTAGAGGTGGGGTTAGTAGGAAAAAAAAAGAAGTAGGAATAACAAAGCCTTGTTCTTACCAGAAGGATAAAACAAAGTATCATTATCTTGATGACTCTGCCATTAATGTGCCAACAAAACTCTCCACTACAAAACTCTTACTTTTTTTTGTTTTCCTTCTCGGCAATTCTTGCACGTGTTTGTGTAGCATTTGTTTAGAGACATACTTCCTTTCCTTTTCTGAGTTTTACCTAAATGTAAGACTAGAAGAATTCAATGTACCCAATACTATATTCTTTAGAGCTTTCCAAGTGTCTACATAAATACAAAAAAAAGACAATCCTCTGATTTTTTTTTTTAAAAAAAGCTTTTAAAGTGGTGAGTTATAAGAAAGTATGAAAGTTTACAAAAACCCCGAAGTTAATGAAAATTATTTGTAAATTGTTGGATTTTTGTAACTGAAACAGAATTCTATTTACAATGGAACTCAATATTGTGATAAAGATGCCTGTATAATAAGTATAGCCAAATACACTACTTTGTGATTTCTGATGGGAAAGCTATATATGTTGAGAATTGTGGATGACCATACAAGAGTGGTTTTTTAAGATATTTAAGTCATGAAATTACATTATAAAATGGTCTCCTTCCATTGACAAAGACTATAGGATGAATCAGCAGATTGATTTTAGCATAACCACTCTACTTTGACTGATATGGTAAAAAAAATCAACATGAACCTGAAGAGGCACTGTTCCTGTGTAGGAGGATAGGGTTTAAAAAGTGGTATCCCTAGAAATAAAATAGAGTTTCCCTAGGAAAATTTGCTCCAGCTGACAGATGGTGACATGGGCTTACCTTACTGAGCAGTATAGGACACCTGAGTAATCAACTGAGAGGTGTCAAAGGAGCCAAAGGAGTCACATTTGTAGGACCACTATCCAAAGTGAGAGAAGAAGACAGGTTCAGAGAGCACACTATGAAATACACATGGAAGGAAACACAGAGAATATGCAGGAAAAGGAACCTGGACAATTATTTAACCAAGGAGAAATTTGTAACAGTGAAGAAACTGAAAGAGAGAAAGTATATTCATTATTTTTCTATGTCTATGGTTGTGTATGCATATGTTTTAGTAAAAGGAGTGAAAAAAAAACTTAGCAAAGGGAAAAAGGTAAAAGGAAAGAGAAGAAAAAACATCTAGCTAATCAAATATCTGACTGGCAAAGCAAAAAATCATGTGATGGTCAGATTGGAAGTTGGTAATTTCATAATTACTTAGTGTCCCTTTATTACTATGAATTCATGACAGTTCTAGTTAGACAAACAAATAGTATGAGGTGTTTTCACTACTTTAAAGTACTTTATATCACCTTCTTATATACTCTTGACTTCTGTATTGATTATACAAATAACAATCTAAAGCCTGCATTGCAATAATTTTAATTTCCTAGCAATCAAATGGATCTTTGATAAAAATAGGAAACAGCATCAACCCAGGTAATTGCCATATAAACTCACTTTGCAGAAACTATATTTCATTCTGATTTGGCAACACATTTTACCATGCCTAATTTTAGACAAATTGTGGGTTTGTAGCATTTTCTATTACATTCTTTTACCTCTGAAACCCAAATGATTTTAATTCACAAGAAACCACAGCTATTTTATTTCTCAAGTTCTGCCTCCCAAACACATCGCTAACTCATATCTTTTGAAATAACAAAGAGCAGAAAGAACAGAGCTCCACACGCAAAAAGCATTTCTCCTACTGTGACTGATCAGAGTTTTTAAGTGACTGAACCTGATAAGCACTGTCCTACCCATGCTGTCAAAAAAAAAAGCATTGCATTTATTTTTTCTTCCAATTGAAGTAATAGTGATACTTCTTTGCACTCTAGTTGGTCTCTCCTGTTCCTTTACTTGGTAAAAATAGACTTTTTACTCAGTTTTATTTCCACAGTGGTCTCATCCTTTGTTCCCTGTGGAAGAACATGTATTTTATTGCTGTTGATTTATGTAAAAGACTGTCTGTCTAGTGCCTATGAGAGGAAAATTGTGAGGTGGGAGAGTTATTTTGTTTTACTTTTGTGTATTTGTGCCTATTTAAAAAGGCCAGATAGTTTGGAAGATTAAACAGAGGTAAGCAAATAGAGTGAAGAAAAAGGCAAAGGATGCTCATTCCCTAGTGCCCCGCACTGTAGTGACATTTGCATAAGCCACAGAAGTCCAAGGGGATAAAAGTAAATGCCTGCAGAAGGTACAGTTTTCCCAGACCAAGGAGAGAAAATGGATGAAGAGAATATGCAGAATTTTTTAAAGGCTGTCACAGCTCTGAATAGAAAATAGTGTGTGAAGCAACTGTAAAATCTCCAGAAATTTTTGCTTTCAGTAATTTCAGGACAGTTCTCAGAGAAGATTTCTGATGTATTGCACTACTGTGACATTAAGTTAATTTTGTACAGAACCAATGCTAACTCAGCTTTATGTAATCTTTCACTTGCCTATCACTCCAGCAGTAGTTAGAGTCAATAAAATATTCCTGGGTTTATTAGTGTGCAGATATTTAGCTCAGAAATGTCTTGATTTAGTTCTTATGATGACTAGTAGTTCATCCAGAGAGATTAGATTTTTAAGATCTTTCCCTTTGTTGAATAAAATTACAGGAATTCTATTCTTTTGAGCTATATATTTGCTGAAAATTCTGAACTTATACATGAGAAAATTGAAAGGATTCTATTGTTTTTATGTCATCTAGATGTGCAATTTTAAAGCCAGTTATTTTTCCTGTTATTTAAGATAGGTATTTCAGTGTTTGTGAAATATAATATACTTATTCTACTTTATATTTAATAGTATTTAATTGAAATTTAATTTATGTAATTGATAATTTTATAGGAAATTAGTTTGGGCATTATGAGTAATTATATGATCGTGTATATATATAGGATGAGAAAATCTGCAATGGAAAATCCAGCTGAAAGCCAATGAGTAGAAGTGTACCCCAAGGTCCTGTCCTGTTTAGTATCTTTATTAATGATCTGGATTTTGGATTTTTGTGTTCGATGATGACACAAAAAGTGGAGGTGTGACTGATACATCAGAAGGTCATACTGCTATCAGAGAGATGCTGGTCATTGAGCACTGGCACAAGTAGTCCTTAGAAGTTGTGGAGTCTCCCCTAAAGATATTCACAGTTCTTGGCAAGTGGCTATACCTGGCCCTGCTTGACCAGAGTGTTTGGAAAATGTGGTCTCCACAGGTCCCTTCTAACATCAGCCATTCTGTCATTCTGTGGATATTACAGGCTTCAGTTGTGACAGGAACTGTGGAATATCTCACTGGTTGTTTCTTGTGAAATTTACTACTTAGTGTTAAAAATTGTCTGTTTGTTAAATTTAAATAACCATTAAGGGTGTCAAAATTGCTACAAAAACCCCTGAAGGCTTCACTGCACTATATGGTATAGAAACATGGATAAAATTATGACCCCTTACCTTCAAGGGACATTAAGATATATGGACAAATAAGAAAAATTCAAGAAGGCCGTGGGAGAGATGAGATCAACAGAATATTGTTTGGTCATGACATAAGTACCCTGACTATGAAAATATTTTTTAATAAAGCACAGTGTCAGACTGAATTTTTTGAACACTTCTTACTTTCCCTCCTTAGGATGGGAGTGGTGGAGAAAGATGGAAGGTGCTTATTTTTTATGGAAATTTTAGCCTACTACCATGCTGTTAACAAAAAAAAAAGTGTAATTTTTTAGTTTCAGAGTTGGCTAAGGAGACAAAGAGGTATGGGATCAAATTCCTTCTAGTAGATGGAATGTATGTCATCCAAAATAGGGTATCAAGGCAGAAGAGCTGATTCTGCATTCAATTTTAATCCCCCTTGCTTTATGGAAAACAGGTAGAGAATAGGCAAAGAAAATCTGTTTAATATCAACAAGTGGTTTGTTATGGTGAATTAATGCAACCTGTGAATTATTAATTTTGTTTCTATTTCATTTTAGATTCATGAGGTTAGCTT
>VZDJ01000431.1:109061-161959 GCA_008694505.1 Cyanoderma ruficeps
TTTTTTTTTTTTATAAACAGGTAAATCTTTTTGGCTGTAAAAAAGCTGGAAAAATAACTTTCATTTGGCTTGTTCATATAATGTTTGTACCTTAGAAATGGACTGATAATTTCATTAAAAGAATCTTCAAAGTAGGATGCTGAAGTTATCACCTGTTAAAGTTCATGCAAATATTTCACATCTTTCAGGTGGCTTAGCATACTTTTTTCCTCCTATCTATAAGCCATATAAATATCAATATTCAATACGTCTAGTCCTAATATGAGCTTCTGAGGAACTCCACCAGCAGTTGGTCATTAATTAGTAATCACTCAAAAAACACATTGAGATTGTTTCTGACTTACTCATTTACCTATATGTTTTCCAAGGCATTTTAATAATTGTCATTCTCTCCCATTTAAATAATAATATGCCATGCATTGTCATATCAAATATATTGCGGAAGTTCAAATAAATAGCACCTCTGCAATGCCTCTTCTCTAAATAATTACATTTTAAAATGAAAATAAGAAATGCATTTCTTTGTGACCATCTTGGTTTGAAATATAAGTGTCTGCCAAGAGAGGTGGTGACGTTCCAGTAATGGAAAATATGACTCCCTTCTCCCTGAATTATTATGAAATATTTTGAAATTAATATATATAAATATATACGCATACATATATATCTAGACACACACACACACANCCCTTTGCTGCAGTCCCGGCCCCCGAGGCGCTCGCAGGCGGCCCCCGGCGGGCAGGGCGGCTGCGGTGGGTCCCCCGCGGCTGCAGGGGGCGCTGTGCCGCGGGCTCGGCCGCGTCACCCCCCGGCAGCGCCGGCTCAGTGCCGGCACAGAGAGCCCCTGAGTGCCCTTGAGAGCCTCGCCAGGAGCGGCTGTCTCAGTGCCGCTCCGGGTGGCAAGCTGGGCTGTGCTTGTAGCCTTGGAGCAGCGGGCTGGAGCAGCAGGGACGAGCACGCCAGAGGGGGCAAACCAAGTGTAGCAAAGCCCCTGAAGCGGCGGTAGGAACAGCAGTAGTCAGGGCAGATGCTGGGTGTCCGGCTGAAGTGCAGCAATCCCTGCCCTCGAAGCAGTGGCAGAAAACGGGGACTGAGCGGCCCCAGGAGGAGAGAGAAGGGCGGGGTTTTTTCCCAGTTTTTCGCCTGGCTCTCGCATGTCTTGTGTGATGTCCTGGAGATGGCAGCTGCAGCCGAGCTCCCCCAGGCAGCCAGGAGGTGCTCCCTCCGGAGACAGGGAGGAGGTCAGGGTCCTGGGCCTCCCCAGAGACACCCGAGCAGATGGTGAGGATCCATCACAGTGAGGTCAGGTGTTGAAAAAAACCTGTTGCCACAGTTCAGTGGCTGCTCTTGGAGCCCTAGGTTCACCTACGGTAAGTAGAAGCAGTGAAGGACAAAACTCTGGGAGTAGCAGCGGATTCTCCCTGTAGCAGCCGTCCAGCACCAACACCACAGCAATCTTCCCTCCAATCCTGGAGAGACAGAGAGAGGGCTGAGTCCAGCCACTGTAGCCCAGCCAAGTCTCGGATCCACCCCCTGCCATCCTTTGCAGTATCTCTGCACCTCCCAAGAGAAAGCCCCCAGTCAGCGGGCTCACGCCCCAGGGGACTGCCACAAGCTGCACCCTTTCTGCCTTCCTCCCTATCCTGGCCACATCTTTTGTTTCTTAAGTACTGTCATTCCAATCTTTTAGGCAAGAAATGGGAGAAAAATGCTCTGAGAGAAAGAAAAAAAAAGGAAAAAGCCTAGCCTCCAACAGTGACAATCTGAAATTAATTAAAGATCAGGATTTAACTCTTTGGACAGGTAGTTAAAAATTGTTGGTCATTGAAAGTTATGGGCCAAAACCTACGGGCCAAAAGTTATATGTAAAAACATCTGAGGCATGTGGTTGGAAATTTTCCTCAGAAACAATTTGGTAGTCTAAAAAAAAAGTATTTTCAACTATTACACAGTTCTCTTTCAAGGAGTTACTAGGATGCGTGAGTATAATTTCCTTTTGAAGTACATAGACCTACTACACCATAAAGGGTAAGTAATCATTAAAGTTTTAATTACAAATTCTTCAGCTGACTACACTGAAAACCCTACAGAATCCTACTTTATAGCTTTCAATTATTTCACAAAAAATTAGATTTGAAATGCTATTATATCTACTGTAACCTAGATGTAAACCACAGATACTAAAATGAGTGCAATAATAGTTACACTTAAAACACTCTAGAGTCAAATTCACAGATAGTAGCCTGGAAGCAACTAATAGTGAAAAATGGAATATCCATGGGAATGAAATATTTCTTTAAATATCTGTCCTGAGTTGTAGTATAGGATGTGCAAAAATATTCTATCACCATCTTCATAAACAGTTGAATCCAATTGTTGGAGCAGTATTTTTCTCAGACCCCCTCCCCCTGGGCAATCTTCTGTTAGTGGCCCATCAGATGCCTTGCTGTGTGACTCATAGATAACTGCCTCCAGAGCATCTCTCTCTAATGGGCCATCAAGGACCCCTGTATGACTCATCATCCCATTGTGAGATGCTGCACCGAGGGGGAGGAACCAACTATTCTCATCTGGATATAATCTGGAATTTGGGGACAGTACAGGCAGCCCTTACCCACTGGATTCCCAGAGGACCAGAGCTACCAGACCTTTCTACGGGATCACTGCTTCAGGAAGACCACCTCATCTGGACTGCTTCCATCACCCTGCTCAAGCTGTATTCTGACTCTGTCAGTGGTCTTTTGTATTATTGCATTTATTTTATTTTATTCTACCTTTTTTCCCCCTTTCTTCTTATTAAATTGTATTTTCTGACTTGGACCCTCTCACTTGTTTTGTTTTCAAACCACTATAATATCCAAGGTGTCACTATAGCAGAAAACAAGGAACACAACAAGTCAAGGGAAATTTCATCAGCTTTTAGTAACACAATAACTGTAAAAAATCCCATAAAAGTCACTGTGTGCCATGGTACAATTCTTAAACTTTCATGTTCTGCAAGGCCAGGATTATTCTTTTTAGTTATTATTTTGTGAGTAGCATGAGGGAACTCAATTTCGACAAGAAGTTCAATATGAGTGAGAGTGGTAGGGTCAGACCCTAAGTGAGCAATGCTTATACTGTTGAACAGAAAGAGACTATTTCTGTGAATATAAAATAAGTCCTTTTACCTTATTGCAAAGACAAACACTAAATGTTGCTCTGTCAGCGATGCATAGCTAATAAGCCTGGAAGATTCAGAATTCTGAGTGATTAAGTTATTTCTCAGGATGGTGATGAAACAGTTTCATTCAGTACCAGCTCTTGAGAATATTTAACAGCCTTTATTAGAACTAGGGTTTTTTTGCAGTAGCAAGTCCACATACACACAACAGTATTGAAATACCTAGGTGAGAGGCACTCTGCAATACTAATATTTGTCTTCAAGGAATATACCAGACTGGATATTTCAGAAGATTGAAAGTAGTGTGCTAATATTTAAAAGTGATAAATGGAATAGTACAGGTAATTGATCTTTTTCTGCCTGATACAAAACTATATAATCACAGCAGTTTCAGTGGTTTTGATTATTAAAAAGTAAGGCCATGTGATAAAACAAAACTTTAATTGTCATGAACCTGAGAATATTCTTCAATCAATATCTGTAGAAAGCAGATTAATTCTATGAACATTGTAAGCATATCTATAAGAATTTGCTTGATGTGTGCAATACTGTGAGAGCCCCTTGGTACACTGACTCTTTGATCTGAAAGGCACTCTTACGCCAATCTGTATAAAAAGGGGAAAGGATGCCTGTCTAGTGTGGTTCCCACTAAGTTGCTGAAAAATTTTTTGCCAAGCCTGTAGGTATAACTGTAATGAAGAAATCAATAAGGTGGTCCTGGGAAAGTCCTGTGTGATCTTGTTCTTGAACCTGAGTTCAGTATAATTTCTATCAGTGAACTGGAACTAATAAAGTTGGCCATACTTTCAATTGATTGAAAGCTACTTAATATGAAACAAATAACACAAAATACTGACCCAGAATAATCCAGATTTCTTTCTATTATAAATTATGAAGGGTCATTTTACAGAGAGAGCACAGGCTAAAATGAGAAGCCATAAATGTGTAAAGTCAAAGGGCAGGTCGAAGTAGTCAATCAAATAAATGTCATCTCTTAGCGTAACACTGTTCAAAGAGATTAAAGTGAACAGTGCTTATATAAAAATAAAACGAAAATAGAATAGAATGTGTGGTTTAAAATATTAATGTGGAAAATTAATTTTTAAGAAGGAAGCCAGTGCATTACAGCAGGATTAAAAAAAAGGTAAGATAATTGAATGGCTGGACGGCTGGAAAATGTAAGACATTCAATGAGCTTGGTCAAGTTAACACATTAAAGGACTCTTCTATGCAGAAGTGGTGGCCTGCAGCCAGCCATCCTGGCTCTGACAAGAATCCTTTGTAAAGCAGCAACTCGTTACACTTACCTTTGATAAACACTCTCTGTTCTCTTGGGAAAGGTGCATACCGGATGAATGACTACAGCCATAAACCCCAGGTGTGGATGTCTCTCTTTTTTCTCCCAGGATGCTGGGAGACTGCATGGTTGAGTGGGTGACTGACAAGGGCAGAAACATCTGCTCTAATGAGTGCTTGGTGGTGCAGCTGTTTTGTCTTTCCTCCTGCGCATTCCCAAGACTTTCTTTAAACTTTCCATTATTAGAAACGTATAAATACTGGCGTGTATGTAATAAAGATGAATCTTGCTGGAAGAAGCAGTGGTCTCTGTTTTTTTTCCAAGCTGCTGCATTCTAAGGATGGGAACAAAATGTATTTTATCATAAATCCTTAAGTATCATTTGAGGAATAGGCTTTTATTATTTAGCACAGCTGTTAAAAGTTTCCAGTGTCACTGAAAATTTTCAGCTAACGAGCTTCATACACGTAGTAAGTAAAGTTATTAGTAAATGATGTATGATGTGTGATTATTTGCTCAAAACTTCCTTGAAGGAGCTGACTATAGGTGAGGAACCCTAAATACCCTGTCACAGATGGTCCTAGGCCCATCAAAAGAGACCTACACAACCACAGGTCCACTACAATCCAAAGGAACACAGGCATTGAGGAAGGCAGACGGGAATCAAATTTAGGACTCAGAAGGCACACTGTGTTGAGGCTCACCCTAGCATTTCTTCAGGTGAGGCTCAGCTCCTGTATCCAGGTATGAAATGCATCATGGATGGAGAAGGTCTCTGTAGCAGCTTTCTGACTAGTGTTGAACCACTGCCTAGGCATATCAGAGATATTATTATAATGTCATGCAAGGGAAGAGTGTTCTGTGGCTGCACAAGACTTTTAATGGGATGTTTAGAGGATGAACGAAAGGCAGGGAAAGGGATGGATCTAGGCAAGTTAGAGATGAGCAGTGGAAAAACAGGGATGAACAGAACAGTGCCATCTGTTTGTAAACAGTTGGCTGGTTGTTATGCTTGCCAGGCCTTACTGTGATCATCACAGTCTGCCCTGTCTGCTCATTAGTCTCCATTTCCAAGCAGCTTTTGCAGGCAGAAAGTGAGAGTGAGTGAGTGTGTGTGTGTGTGTGTGTGTGTGTGGTGGGTNACAGAATGTGGTGTGCAGCCAGTGTCTGACAGCAAAGATCTAGCTGGGCTAGCCAGCAGGTAAGTGGAGTGGCCCAGGAGCCAGCTGGTATTCCTGTCTTCAGGGGTGAGACCAGGGGAAGACCTGTTTATTGGGGACACCAGGAAGTCCCAGGCAGCTGCTGGAGAGACTGCAGCATCTGAAGGTCCCCAAGGGTGAGACCTGGTGGGTGTGTGTCTCTAAGGGTGAGACCATGGGTGAATCGGCTATTACAGAATGAGCGAACACTTCCGTGTGTGGCTGCGTGTGTCTGTTGCGAGCCGAAGCTGGGCGTGTCCCAATTTCAGGAACACTGAAATGAAACTCACACCACGGCTGTGAGGGAAAACTCCTTTTAATTCAAATCTGACTCCAGTATTTATAGATATGTACAGAAGTCAAGAGATTGGCTGCACAGGTTGCCACCTCTTCAACCTGGATGGTGGACATCACCATCAACCATTTCTTCTCTCAGAGGAGAAGTATGTAAACATTCTAAGAATAGATATTGTTTTCATGAAGCTGCGTCAGAAAGTTCTACAGAAAGACAAAAAGACAGAAAGCTCAGGGCAACACTGTCAATGGAGCTACATGCATGCCCTAAAGACTACTGTAGATAGTGGGGCACCAGGCCCATCAGGAAAGACTGTCATGGGCTAGCTGCTGGGGTAGTACACATCACCAGTACATATATATATAGAGATAGATACAGATGATACACATCTCACTGGTGGGTCTCTATCCTGTTCAAATAGAGAGGAGAACAGAAGAAGTCCACTGATGCGGTCTGTGTTTGTGTTCAGTTTGTGTTTGTGTATACATACTGGTTTTGTGCATTGACTTTGGCTGCATGACACGTGTTTACCCAGCCACACAGTCACTCATCTTCCACAGCAGAGAGAAAATATAACTAAAGGCTCATGACTTGAGTAAAGGACAGGGAGAGATCCCTCACCAAGTCCCATCATGGGCAAAACAAACTTGGCTTAATTAGTATAATTTATTGCTGATCAAAAGTCAGAGTAGGATAATGAGAAATAAATCTTAGAACAGGTTGCTCCCACCCCTCCCTTCTTACCAGACTTCCTTCCTGATTTCTCTGCTTCCTCCCTGTGAATGATGCAGGAGGAAAGAGAATGGGGGTTGTGGTCAGTTCATCACACATTGTCTCTGCCACTCCTTTCTCCTCACTTCTGTCTCCTGCCCCATTGGGAAACACTGCTTCACAAACTTCTCCAGTGTGGGTCCATCTCACAGGCTTCAGTTCTCCACATACTGCTTCAGCATGAGTCCATTCCGTGGGGTGCAGTCTAGAATTATGGAGTGCAGACTGATCCTGACTGAGTCTTCTGTAGGACAGCAACTCCTGACAGTAAACCTGTTTCTAGCATGGACTCCTCACCCCATGGGGTCACAGGTCCTGTTAGGAGCTTGCTCAAGAGCAGTTTTCCACAAGGCCACAACCTCCTTCGAACAAGCACCTGCTCCAGCATTGGGTCCTGCATAGCCTGCAGGTGGACCTCCCTGGGCTGCAGGAGCACAGCTGCCTTATCATAGTCTGCACCATCGCCTGCAGCAGAATCCAGCATGTTCAGTACCTTCTTCCCCTCCTTCTCCACTGACCTTTGTGTATGCAGAACTTCTTCTCACACGTGTTCTCACTCCTCTTGCAGCTGCTGTTGTGCAGCAGTTTATGTTTCTTCTTAAGTCTTGGCACCCCAGACGTGCTGCCCCCATTGTTGATGGGCTCTGCAGCAGGTCTGTGTTGTAGCCAGCTGGTACTGACTCTGTCAGGCAAGGGAGAAGCTTTTGACATCTTCTCACACCAACAGCACTAGTAGGCCCTTTTCTACCAACACCATAACAAGTAAACCCAGTGCAGCTGTGCATGCATCCTTTTTGCATGTATGTGTATACTGGTAATAGGTTTTTGGTCTTGCAACTGGTTGGACCAGTGGGCAGAGAGCTGAGACAGCCTCGCCTCCCTTGGGTTATCATTTCCAGCCTAATATTTCTCTTAACAATTTCTGTTTATGTGCTTATCTTTTATTAGTTACTTCTCCAGCTATGGGCCAGTTTTGCAGAAATTTAGAAAAAGAAAGACCGAGACCCTCAAGGAAAACCACAGAACCATTGCTCTTGTTGCTCCTATATCCAAACATAATAGAAATGAAACTTCAGTACCTCACTCTTAGTTAAAATCTCCATTTTATGAAGATAAACCAAAGCAAGGAAAAAATTATCTTAAAAATGTTCAGTTTGAAGCCCCTAGATTTAAGATGCTTAAGAAGCTTTTGTGTCAGTCATGAACATTGCAAGTATCAGACCATACCTCCCACTGACCTCCACAGCAGCTCAGCATTTACCCAAGAGAAATTATGGATGCCCCAGCAAATGAGGAACACAGTTACTATTTTGAGAGACAGGTGCAAGCATTTTGTTCTGTGTGCCACCTAAAAACTCCATACAATCAAATTAACCAATACCTCAGAACTTACCTCCGTTGTGAAATAAACCTGTCTTTGTGCAGCCATTTACATTACATAATTTCAAATTCCTAAAACAAAATTAATTTACTTCAATGTAGAGCACTATCCTTTCCATTACACAAATCAGATTCCTTTCCTGAACATACTAACACTGAAGGGAAGCATCTTTTCAAACCATTAAAAGAATATTGAGTAAACACAATAATGTAGAACTGTGAAATTTCCTGAGGACTGAATGTATCACAGAGCAAACTCAAATTTGACTAGCATGCTATTAGAATGCATAGTTGGTAAGTTTTCCAAGTTTAAATGGTGAAGACTTTTCATTTCTAGGACAATCTTCCCAAAAATAAAACACTGACCTTTAAAAAACTGTGACCTGTATTCTGCGTTGTTCCAGAAGAACAAGCTTGTCACCTGCAGAATGTTTCTAGCCTTTTCTACATAGTAGTTCTAAGGCTGCTGGGCCATAGCATCCTTCAGCATCAAAATTATTTGATAGCATTAGATTTTGCTCTGTAGTTTTAACCTATTTGACCACAGTCTTTCAGCTGTTGCCATCTGACAGGGAGACACAGAGAATTTTGTTGTAAACCTTTGAGACAAAACAATCCACCTAAAGGCACAGTCAGTTGCAGATTGTTGTCTAGTATCTTATCCATTTGCAGTAAAAATTAAAGGTAAAAAAGTAGCTTGGGAAATCACTGTTGAGTGGAAAATGGAAATTCTGACATTTTCTGAGGGATTAGCAACTACAGATTAAAGTGTGAGTTTTTCTACTTTAGCCCTACACTGTCATTTGGTTCAGTCTGAGAAAGTTGGGGTTTTACAGACTGTAGAAGAGAAGGCTGCATGGAGGCCTCATACCACCACTCCAGTGTCTGAAGATGGCTACTGGGAAGCTGGAGAGGGACTCTTTGTCAGGAACTGTAGTGATAGGAGAAGGAATAACAGATACAAACTAAAAGAGGATAAATTTAGGCTGGACATTAAGGAAAAAATATTGTTGAGAGGTGGATTAGGCACCGTAATAAGTTCCCCAGGGAGGTCGTGGATGCCCCAAACTTGTCAATGTTCAAGACCAGGTTGGATAAGACCTGTAGCAAACTGGTCTAGTCACTCTCGTCAGACCTTGGGAGGAAAAGACAAACCCCAACTCAAACCCTAAATTCTGCTCACTTGGGGTCAAAATGATGGAACTGTATAAACAAACAAGAGCATTATTGAGGGAAATGGATTTGTAGAGAATTCTCAAAGCCTGGCAGAAGGCTCGTATAATGTGCATCTGTATGCAAACCCTGAGATAAGAAATGCCATGGAATAGGATGGACATTGTTGAGAAAGAAATGGAACTGGAAGCAAGTTTCAAAGGATGGACTTGTAAATAAGACTAGATACTTTGGAGAAAGAGAACTATGAAAGGTGCATTGTAGTAGAACCCACAAGGGGTGATTTTAGATGGTTGGCTTTAAGACATTAACAGCATTGTGTGGCGACAGCTGATAAGCCAAGAAACGCTTATAATGTATTGTAATCAGGAATAGTTGGCTTCTGGTTGTGATGGCATGAACTGTAACATCTATATTGCCTCACCCTTCACATGAGACTGAAAATATAATAGAAGTTTTTAAAACTCCTCTTAGTTGCCCCATCTCTGGGTCAGAAAAGGGTATAATCCAACATATTATGAGACAAGAAAAATCAGTTCCCTCCAATTTGAGTTCCAGGGAACTTCAAGCAAAATAATTAAGGGTCAGATTCAAAGAAAATTAATAGAACAGCGTATAGAGTGCAGAAAAATGTAAAGAGCGCTGTGGATGAAAAGAAGTTTTATGGGTTGAAAGGGGCACTGAATTTCTGCCTTGGCTTATTAAGGAGACTGCCCATAGAACTGGAAATTATCAGAAGCTGAAGGCTACTTAGACAAAGCTTCACATCATACGCTTGTTTTCTTTCACTTATCCACTTATGAGTGGTTTTCAATTGATTCTCCTGGAAAAGGATTTTAAGGATGTGAAGTCTGTCTGAATCAGTACACTTGTATAATTTCCCGGAATGGGATAGATTGTTGTCCAAAGTCTTGCCTTGAGAAATTTTGTCTAAAAACCCCCATTCCCTTCTTGCTGTCCAATTTTGGTGGCCCACTTAGAAAATTCCTATGTATTTTGTGCACTTATGAAAAACTATCATGACCCATTGCACATTGCCATGAACTTTGATCACTGTTCTCAAGGTTAACTGATATGCCAAAGATAAAACAAACCAAAAGTCTTACACAAGTCTTACACAAAGATTCCCTCAAAAAGTATTCAGATGGTAAGCATGTGTTAAAATGGAGGTTACTTTGGTTACTCAGGTGGAAGTATTTATATATACAGTAATATTAAATATAATGGTAATATTAAAATTAGCTCATACACATGCCCTAAACACAACTCGCTAATTTGAATCTCTAAAAAGGTTGCATCCATTATTTCTGTTTAGATGAGCTGGATATTCTCCTCTCCCCAGCAGCATTTAGCATCACTAATAGAGGCTGTGCAGCCACATATCAAGTCAGATCAGTGTGCTGATCCTCAAAGAAACAAAGTTTTTTTTCTGCCTCACTTCTTTCTCAGGCAACTGAGTGAACTCTCCAGACACTGTGTGTCCACATGCTCTGTAAATCTGATGCAAAGTAGGGGAGAAGGCTGTCTCTGTCCCTGGCAGAATGGCCTTAAAGCAGAAGGGCCTTCTGACTATTCCTGTGGACATACAGTTGGTGTAAGATTAAGGTGGACATCCCCTCACTAATATGATGTAAAATTAGGCAAACAGAGCAGAATTAAACATAAAAGAGCATAAAAATTCTTGTCAATAAAATCTTTTTTTTTTCTTCTCCCAGAGTCTAGAAAAAAGTTAGGAAAATGGTGAGAACACTCTTATGCCCATTTAAAGGGGAGCAGCATTGAATTGGCTTATCAAAGAAAGTTGCATCTTGTGTTCCGGTTGTGTGAAATAAAAAAAAAATCTCAAAAATGTATATGAAACACCTGTGCTGCTATTAAAAAGTGACACCACAAGAAAGAGAGACAGCAGTTTCCATATAAGCTGAATTTTGTTAGAAGTGTTTGAGGTAATTTTGAGAAGTGTTAAAGATTTACACACAGGAAAAATTAATCAAAGACAAAGGCACTTTAGAGTCTTGTAAATTGAAAAATGTAGAGGAAAATGCTTTATTACTTCAGCATTCTTATGGCATTTTTTCTCAGCACCCTGGTATAAATTTCCACTAATTTATTTAAATTCTCTGTGCTACAACAGTAACAAAAAAGTCTGATCAGGCATGGAAAGTCCAATACCATAGACAAGATTTTAAAGTTAAAACACAGTTGACATAAAACAAAATTAGATGAAATTAAATAAAAACAAATAGATGAAACCTAAAGTTAAATCATCACACCACTATAATTAAAATTTTGCAGGTTTTTTAATCATGTCTTGCATGTGTAATTCAGAAAAATCTCAGCACAATATTTAACTTTCAATGTGTAGATTTGGAAACACTGGATAAACACTGAAAAACAGTTTTGGATCTGTAAAAGTCTTATAACAGATGTTGTTGTAGAAGGGCTGAGAGATAGAAAAAGGAGAAATATCTCTCTGGAACAAAATAATCCTGTAAGAGATATCGTGCAATGTGTGGTTTTGTTTGCTGGGTGTACATAAGCAATATGTTTTCTTAAATATCAGAACAAATACAGCATTTTGATAGGCAGCATTCATTTCAGATTATAGTAAAATAAATACAATCAAATAAAATATTAATCAGAAAGAAATTATCTGGGTAGAAAATTTAATATCTGGATAAATATATAGTTCTTTTAAATTCAATCAGAACCAGATAATATGTTTGTGAGGCACCTCTCCTTAACTAGTACTAGATCCATCCTCCAGTGATGGGGTCTATAGCACAGGCCTGCAGTCCCTTAATTTATTTATTCACTTAGTTAACAACTTACCCCTTAAAACAGCTCTTAGCAAGCTGAATCATGTAGAGTTTTGTAAATGTGCTGCAGACTCATTGTGTAAGACATTTGTACAGTCTTAGAACTCTGAAGTGTCACATTAGGGATTCACTGCAGAGCTGGCTCTTAAAGTATTTGTGGGAGCAGTGTAGAGTTCCTTCCTAGTCTGGGTTTCTTCTAGGCTAAGAAATGTCTTCAAGTTGCTAGTGTTTTACAATTTGAGATATTTGCCAAATTTTGCTTCTCCTTTTATTCCTTTTGCTGTTATGCATAATAATTTCCCCTTGTATCTCACCTGTTGATTTGGTTACCCTTTGCCACCCATTAAGGATAGAAATTAAAATTTTCTTGATTTTGAAAACTCACAAACTCTTTTAACTTCTGGAATATTATGATTTGGAAATATAACATCAGACTTCAAGTATTGGTATAAAATATGAAGTCTTCCCAATCTTCATATTTATCTTGCATCTAAATAAATTATAATTTCATCCAAATTCTGTGGTTAAGCTCTTTTTGGTTTGGACCACAAAGGAAAACCACAAAATATGCTTGTGTTTAAATAAATATGTATATTTTTTAATTAAATGTCTATAGTGCAACAGTTGGGTCCTATTAAACATGTTTATTTTATATAAACTGTGTAGTTACATGTTAGAAGTAAAAATTTAAAATCTTGATACACACCAAGCAGAAAGCTATTTTTTCCCAATGAGAAATACCAATAGATAAAACTCAGTGGATAATAAGCCCTAGGACTGTAGCAGCAAAGCAAGTGGAAGTTTTGGGAAATACGTATGTAAATCTGGTGGTATGGCAACAGAATACTAATTCCATTTTCAAGAGGAAACCAGTTCCTTGATGAAAACTAAACTGCCTAAAAAACCAACAAAAGTTATGTTTAGACTCATTCACTCACTTATATGTACAAAAATTACCATGATGTTTATGCAGTCTGCTTTACATCAAGATACTTACCTAGAATAAAAACATTGAAAGCTTCTCTGGAAAACAAAATCAAAACAAAACCAATAACAACAACAAACCCCCGTTAATTTATACTTTCACATGGCAGGGGAACACCAACGCAAAAATCAACAGCTTCACTGATTTCAAAATAATCTAACACACTGAAGACATTGGAGAATGTATTTTCTTTCAGTTTAGTATCTGTGACTTTGACATTACTGTGTGCCTTTCCTAGGCAAATACTTCTGCATATATAAGTCCACTTACATAAATATAGGAAAAGATGTACTTTTTCTTGGACTTTTCAGTACTACTTGAATTTAGTGGTTTTACATATAAGTACAGCCAGATTCTTTACTAAAAGCACATCTCATTATGCCATATTGGCTAATATCAAATCATGAGGCTAATATTAAAAATGTCCTTACTGCATTGAACTGTAGTTCAATGATAAACAGCAACATTTGTCCCTAGAACAGTATCACTTCTTTCCTAGGATTTTCCAGCCAAACCCCCCAAATATTTGATCAAGGTCTGTAATTAAATGTGTATAATGGCAACTGTACTATCAGTTAGAGCATAACAGAGCCAGGAGCCCTAGTAAAAACCTCTTATCAGTACTCTCATACATTCAGTAGGGCTAATAAAGGTCAATATCTTTGCGTGGAAGCCTTAATGAAGCCAGCAGTTAAGTTCAGTCAAAAGGCAACACAGTAACAAGTGCAAAACCTTTACCTCGCAACTGTATCAAAGACACATCTTCACTCTACCTCATAAATATTTGTCAAATTCTGATTACTAAGGTTCTTAGAAATGCCTCTACCCAAATTAAGGTGCAAAAGAGACTGTATACCAGTGACAATGATACAGGTTTTATTTGATAGTAAATATGGGGGGGGAGAGAGAGTGAGGGGAAAAAAAAAAAGGGAAATAGAAAATAGGTGGAGGGGGACAGAAAAGGGTTGACAAAGACAGAATCAAGAAAATATCACCACTCTGTGGATCCCAAAGATGTTCCATTGATCCTCTCGAGCAGATCTCCTGGGTGGTGAAGGTCCCTCCAAAAAGCACAGACTCTGATGGGTTAATATCCACACAGGCCAGGTAGGAAAATCCAGGCCCCTCCCTGGGGTGGGGGGGAGTTTGGCATTTTCACTTACAACAAACTCCACATTTGTTGTACCACGTGCAGTCCTGTGGTGCCAGGCTTCAGGAATGGCTCTGGGGGGCACTTTGGGGGTTTTTGATGGATTAAGGCTTCTCCTCAGCTGCCCTTCACGTGAATGTCCCGCTTGTTATTAATGATACAGATTGATTGGGGGGGGTTGAGAAATAAACTCTTAAAGTTGTTAGAAAATACAGGCAAGAGGCAAGAGGCGATCGTGGAAGAATGCAGGGCCAAATCTACAAATGAAAAGAACATGCCAGCTCAGTCCTCACAGCGGGCTTTCAGAGGAAAATGGGCCCATCCCCAGACCGAATGGCTCAGTCCTCACAGCCCTCAACAGCTAAGATTATACTTGAGGCTTTCAGAGGAGAGTGAGCCCATCCCTGGATCAAAACAGCCAAAACTGCTCCTATTCAGGAGGGGACCCCGAAAACTTACATCTGGATGTCTGGGGACAGGGACCCTCTCTGCAACTGAAAGCAGGCTGAGCCAAACCCTCGGAACCCCATTCAGGTTCGGCAAAAACACCATCAGAACCTGAATGAGAACGCCATTTCCAAAAGAAAATCCTGGCCCGAGGAAAAATAAACCGTATAAAAACTGGACTTTGGAAACCACATGTCGGAGTGTGGATGATCACGGACCCAGCGCGGGCTGGTCTGATATCCGCCTCCCAGTTCGATCGAACTTGAACTCTGCTGTGACAGGAATTTTTGTCAGATTCATGAAAATTCGGCCAAATTGTGTCATCTTGTTGTTTTTGCTTGTTTTATTTTTTCTTTCTTTTGTATTGTCTTTTTGTTGTTTTTTGTTCAAGATCTCTATAATCTATCTAATCTTCATTTTAATAAAGTTTAGATCTTGATTAAGAGATCTGTGTCCAGATTTTTATAACACGCTGATGTGGCATTCCCAGGGCTGGGGGTTCCACAGCCAGTTTGTGTAAGGAAGGATGGGGACACTGCCCCTGAGCAGAGGTTAAACAACTCAGACTTCCTCCCCCACCTCAGCTGCGGGGAAATCTGTGCAAAGCTGCTCCCAGCACATGGGTCTGTGGGCTGTGGCCTCCTACACCCCAAAATAAGCCAGAGATGGTTCTTAGCAGGGCTGCTGGGTTTGGCTCACATGCTTTTCCTTGTTTACTTGTTTGTTTCAGGTGACGGAAGAATGGGTTTTTTCTTTATCTAATCTCAGTAGTTTGACTTTCAATCCAAAGTCCCAGGCAGGTATCTTCAAGGAGGCTTCTTTGGTTGTAGCTTCTTTAAACAGTTTTTGATATACACATGAACTATTTCAGTCTCTGGCAATGTTATGAAAAAATAGCAGCGCATGCAATATTCTGGAAAGCTCATTAAACTTAATTTATATTGGACCAAGTGTAATCTTGAAGGATTTCACAAAGCACATCCTTCCTTAAGCACCTCCACAAGCCATCATTGTGCAATGTATCACAGAGGAAAAAACAGCTCTGGACAAAAAAAAAAGTATCTTTAGGCAAACACACAAAGTAGCCTTGGGCAGCTGACATGCATGTGACACACAAATCTCTGTTGCTTTCATTCTCCCTCTTCTTCAAGAGGAGAGAAACAGTTTTTCTTTGCTCAGCTTGTCTTAAACCATAACTTAAGTGTTATTCATTACAGAGACTGAGTCTAGATTATAAATGCATCTAGTGTGCATTCTGTAACCTATTAAATAACCCTAACTACTCATTAATACATTTGATGTTCTCTTCAAAAAAATGGTTAGAGAAGCCTCAGGCTCAGATAAGGAATGGCAAATCTTTCTGTAACACAAGAACTTGAATATTGTGACCAAAATCCTGGTGATGTTTTCACCTCTTCATCTTAGCTAGCCACAAATTCATTCAACCACCATCACTGTGTTCTCTTTATCAGCTACTAATAATGTTCAGATTCAAGACACTCATAAATTCTGGAGTCTTGAGCAAGACCTGATTTGGTATCAATCTGTCAAAACCAGAATCCATCATTGTCAGTTTCTCTCCACTGCCTCCCAACTACAATTATTTACTTTTAAATTTACTTTTAAATTATTTACAATTTAAATTACTAAGTTTGAATTCTTTTTTTCAAGGTCTTCGGTGTTAACCCAATGCAACAAGAACAGAATTAAGATGCCATTTACAATTATTTTTCAGGATTCAACATATAAACTAAAAAAATATATCTTTATCTAAGCTAGTAAAAGGTGAAATAACAAATTTATGATGACAAATCGGAAAGGGACTTGCTCTTAGAAAGAGCTAAACCTTTTTTCTGGTTGATACTCTCCCTTCAGAAAGAGCTGCACATTATTTTAATTTGCACAGGGGCTGCACCTACCTTGATAGTAGCAGCACATCTTTATTATATAGTAAGTATAACCAACTGAACATGCATATCTTCTCTAGCTCTCAGTGTTCATCTAAGTAATTTTTTCTTTTCCCATGTTTTTCTGTTATAGGCCTGGCCTATAACAGAAAACATCAACTTCGGAATTATAAAACATATCAAAGAAGGAAAAAAAGAGAAAAATTCTCATCTTGCTATCTTCCATCCATTCCATATCTCATAGAATTTGCATTAGTAAAGTGTCTCACAGAAATGTACATGCTTTGATATTTTGGAATTCATAGAATCATGGAATCATAAATGGTCTGGGTTGGAAGGAATGAACCTTAAAGATCATTGGGTTCCAACCTCTCTGCCACAGGCAGGGCCATCTTGCATCAGACTGGGTTGCTCCACGCCCCATTCAACCTGGACTTGAACACTGCTACAGATGGGACATTCACAACTTCTCTGGGAAACCTGTCCCAGTGCCTCACCACCCTCACAAAACAGATGATTTTTTTTTTAATATCTAATCTAATCTAAACCTACTTTCTCTCATTTTTAAACCATTTGCCCTTGTCCTATCACTATATTCCCTTGTAAAAAGTCTCTCTCCATTTTCCTTATAGGCTAGCTTCAGGTACCAGAATGCTGCAATTAGGTCAACCTTCTCTTTTCCAGGCTTAACAATCCAAATTCTCTCAGTCTTTCCCCATAGGAGAGGAACTCCATCCCTCTGATCACCTTGGTGTCCCTCCTCTGGACTCTCTCCAACAGCTCCATGTCCCTCCTGTGCTGGGACCTCAGGGCTGGAGGCAGCTCTGCAGGTGGGCTCTCACCAGAGCGGGGCAGAGGGGCAGAATCCCCTCCCTCCTCTGCTGCCCACGGGGCTTTGGATGCAGCCCAGGGCACTTGGCTTTCTAGCTGGGAGTGACCATGGCTGGCTCGTGTCCAGCTCTCACTCACCTGCATCCTGTTACATCCCAGTCACTCAAATCCAGGACCAAACTAAAGTTCTTTTGCTCTGGATAGACAGAAAGGAGAAAATCCTAATCAGATATTCTCAAGAGGTAAAAACCACACAAAAGGTTAGTAGTAAATAATAGAAAATCAAGGAACATTAACATGAAAGAGTAAATACATCACTTATCACAGCATAGACTTATCCCAGTGAACATAGAAAACGTTTAAACCCATTTGATGTTATGTTCTATGAGAAGATCTAGAAGAAGAAGAAAGGGAGAAAAAAACCAGAAAAATAGGAAAGATCTAGAAAAACAGACATGGCTATAGAGTCCTGGGTTCCAGGCATGTAAAGCTCCAAGGTGAAGGTAGGGTTAAAGAACAACATGCGTGCCTCATGGTCAGCCTTCTTAGAGGCCCTTCCTCCCGGCTGGGATTTTTGGTTGCTTGGCCACTCTGGGGCTGGGTTAGGCAGCACCTGGGTGCTGCCTCCATTGTGCCATGACTGATGGACCCTGTGAGGCTGGGGAATATGGGGAGCGGGGCACCACCTCACCAGAGCAAGGTCCTTACCAGACCCTACCACTCCCTACCACACATTCCAAGCCCCCAAGATGTCTCAGAACAGATTACCTTCCCCAGTCTTTAACACACTCCCAAGTCCTTCTGGGCTGGGCTGCTCTCAATATGTTCATCCCAGCCTGTGTTGGTACTGGGCTTAGTCTGACCCGGGAGTTGCAGCACCAGCATTAAGCATTGTTAACCCTCATGAGACTGCTATGGACCACTTATCAAGCTTGTCTAGGTCCCTCTGGATGGCATCCTGTCCTTAGGTGTGTCAACTGTACCACTCAGCTTGGTTATCATCTGCAAAATTGCTGAGGGTGCATTCAAACCCTTCATCTCTGTCATTAATATGGATGTTAAATAATACTGGTCCCATTATGGACCTCTGAGGACCAGCATTTTTCACTAATGTCCAGCCAGACTCTACTGGATGAGCCAATGACTACTATCCTCTGGATGGAAGCAATTCTTCATCCAGCAAACAGTCCACCCACTTAATCCATCTCTTCAATTTAGAGAGCAGAAAGTTGTGGGGGACTGTGCCAAAGGCTTTAAAGAAGTTCAGATAGACAACATTTGTAACTCTTCACTTGTCCTCTGATGTAGTCACTCAAACATAAAAGACCCCAAGTAGACCCAGCAGGATTTGCCCTTGGTGAAGCTATTCTGGCTGTCTTAGATCACCTTTCTGTTCTCCATGTGCCTAAACACAGCTTCTTTATGATCTTCCCAGGCACAGAGGTGAGGTTGACAGGTTGGCTATTCCCAGGGTACTCCTTTCTACCCTTTTAAAGATGTGTAAAATGTTGCTCTTTTCCACTCACCTGGAACTTCACCTGACTGCCATGGCTTTTCTAGTACCATGGAGAATGGCATAGCACTACATAAGCCAATTCCTTCAGGTCTCTCAGATCCATCTTATTCAGGTCCCAGAGACTTACCTACATTCATTTTCCTCAGGGAGTCACAAACCTGACCTTCTCTTATAGTGGGAGTGACTTGGCTTCCCCAGTTCTCACCCTGCTCTTCATTGACTTGAGAGGTTTGGGAAGAGAAATCATCACTGAAGACTGAGACAAAAGGGCTATTGAGTACCTCAGCCTTCTCCTCATCAGATGTTACCAGTTTTCCAGCATTGTTTTCAGAGGTACACCTTCTTTGACATTCCCTTTCCAGTTAACACAACTGTAGAAAGCCGTTCCTGTTACTGTGTTCTTTGCCAGCTTTGATTCCAGTTTTACCTTGGCCTTCCTCTTCCCATCTTTGAATACATCTCTATACTCTTCCCAGGTCCCCTGTCCTCACTTCAAGCCTGAGCATTTCTTCTTCCCTTTTAGTTTTACCAGCAGGTCCCAACTCAGGCCTGCTGGGCTCTTGTCTTCCTTGCCCAATGTCTTGCTCTTGGGGATTGTTATCTCTTGCACTCTATTGAAGACTTCCTTAAAGCTCTGCTAGCTCTGTTCCACCCTTTTGTCCCTGAGGGAAGTTTCCCAGGGCATCCTATTGGCTACCTTTGAAGAGTTTGAAGTTTACTTTCCTGAAGTTGAGGGGTCTAACTTTACTCCTTAACTGTCCTACATCTCTCAGGACTGCAAACTCCACCAGTGCATGTCACTGCATCCTGATGTCCAATCCTGATGTCTTCAAATAGCTTCCTTATGTTGGTGACCAGCAGATCCACTGTATCTCCTCTGATAGGGTTGTCTGTTATCTGGGACAAAAAGTTACCCTCCATGCATTCCAGGAGTCTCCTGGATTCTCTACATCTGGCTGTTATTAATGATACAGATTGATTGGGGGGGTTGAGAAATAAACTCTTAAAGTTGTTAGAAAACACAGGCAAGAGGCAAAGAGGCGAACGTGGAAGAATGCAAGGTCCAATCTGCAAGTGAAAAGAACATGCCAGCTCAGTCCTCACAACCCTCAACAGCCAAGATTATCCTTGGGCTTTCAGAGGAAAATGGGCCCATCCCCAGACCGAATGGCTCAGTCCTCACAGCCCTCAACAGCTAAGATTATGTTTGAGGCTTTCAGAGGAGAGTGAGCCCATCCCTGGATCAAAACAGCCAAAACTGCTCCTATTCAGGAGGGGACCCCGAAAACTTACATCTGGATGTCTGGGGACAGGGACCCTCTCTGCAACTGAAAGCAGGCTGAGCCAAACCCTCGGAACCCCATTCAGGTTCGGCAAAAACACCATCAGAACCTGAATGAGAACGCCATTTCCAAAAGAAAATCCTGGCCCGAGGAAAAATAAACCGTATAAAAACTGGACTTTGGAAACCACATGTCGGAGTGTGGATGATCACGGACCCAGCGCGGGCTGGTCTGATATCCGCCTCCCAGTTCGATCGAACTTGAACTCTGCTGTGACAGGAATTTTTGTCAGATTCATGAAAATTCGGCCAAATTGTGTCATCTTGTTGTTTTTGCTTGTTTTATTTTTTCTTTCTTTTGTATTGTCTTTTTGTTGTTTTTTGTTCAAGATCTCTATAATCTATCTAATCTTCATTTTAATAAAGTTTAGATCTTGATTAAGAGATCTGTGTCCTGATTTTTATAACATGGCTGTACTACTTTCCCAGTAGATGTCAGAGTAGCTGAAGTCCCCCAGCAAGACAAGAGGCTGTGAGCACAATGCATCCAGACAAAGCCTGGAGCAGGAAGGGTTTCTCAATAGGCTCCCCTTCACCAGGCAGCCTGTAGTAGACACCAGCCATGAGGTTCCCTTTGTTACAGCAGTCTCTGATACTTACCCACAAACTTTGCACCTGGTGTGGTGCAGGAATTATGCAGGAGTAAGCCACAAATTCTAGCAAAATCTCAAACTTTTCGGCATCAAATAAAAGGTGGTTGGTTTTGACTATTTTTAATTCTACATCAAAATTGATACGGCTTGTCATCTTAACTTTTTTGAAGTACTCTAATTAAGCACAGTTTGTATGTTGATGAACAGTAGGAGAAAAATAGCAGCTATAGATGAAGAAAACACAGGAGATGCTAAGTTTGCCCTTTTCAAAAACAACAGTCCAACTAAAACCTGCGGTACATGTTACTTTGAGTAGGTAATAAAAACAAAACAATTATAATAACACTCACATGAATCAAAGATATACAAGGTCTTCAGTGGGCATAGGTGCAGAGCTGGCAGCAAGAATGGTTCAGTGACCAGCAGAAGAGAAGGCAGTTCGAATGCCCTATCAGTCCAAAAACATCCCTAGGATCAGATACAACATTCTGTTATCAGCAGAGGGGCACATCTTTAAAAGCCTGGCATTGAAAACAATAGTTTTGTCTCATGTATTTCGGTTTGAGAATAAATAAATTCCCAGTCATAGTCCAGGACTACCAAAACTCAGGAACATTCTAATCTACACCAGAACAGCAGCAAGTGTTAAAATGATAGCAAAGTGCTAACACACAGTTAAAATAATAGCAAACCAGCAACACAAAACTCAGTGAGAAAAAAATCCCAGCTGAACAGCGAAGGATTCTAGGCATCTGCACAAGATGCTTAGAGCACAGCTCAGGCAGTCAAATAAGAAGTGAATCTCATCAATGCAGAGATTAGGTAAATTATAAACCCAAATGTCTTTTTATTTAGATAAGACCAGACATGGCAGTCTTCCTTGCATTCAGATAGCTCCACGTGTAGAGACACAGCTAGACGTCAAGGGAAGGAGAGATGTAGTAATGGATAAGTGGTTAAGCCTTAAATCCTATTGCAAGAAAGATACTAGTATTGTTCAAAACAAAAAAAGAGTGATACTTAGAAAATGAGGAGTTCTAAAGTTCGTGCCATCATTGATTCTTCCTTTTGAGCATCAATTTATCTACATTTTAATGGCAGTTTTCCCTTTGATACACACTAATGTCATTTAACATCTAGTGTTTTACAAGCAGGTCATGCAATTTTAGTATAGCACTTTTAGATCTGACAAAAAAAGGAAGGAGTGAGTACAGAAAATGACAGGACTATGTTTCATTCCAGCTATTTAGCAAGAATACCACCTAGTTTGTCTGTGCAGATGCCACCTGCAAAGATGAATAGAGATTCACCTGCCATTTCAAATTCAAAAAAAGCAGGTGTATAGGAAGATTGACATAAATTAAGCAGAAGGCTGTGGAAGACTGTAGAGGAATTTATTTCTTAGCTTATTCAAATGACATCTAGCATACCAATAATCAACCTATAATCCAACAGGGATCAGGCACCTATGTTAATGCACTTCTTTGGGGCACAGAGTAAGTTTAATTCAGAATTGCCATTTCAGTGATTTAATATGCAATTTCCAAACCACCTGGAAGGGTCCTGGGATGCCTCATTCATAAGTTTATTAATTTTTAGAGCTTAAGAGCAAATGTCAGCCTACTATTACAGGCTATTCAAGTCACTTTAAATATCAGTTTTATGAGACTATATAAAGATTGCTTATTAATCAAATGTATATTAATCTATAAACAAAATGCAAATGTATAAAATGTTTGCATTTCATATTTTGAATTTTTAAGAAAGACAAAATTACAAGATTGACTTGTGTAGATTATAATACCTGCTTCCAGAGCGATAATTACTCTTCAGAAATATGACCTACTCTTGAAGATTGTAAATTGATATTTCTTACGACCCTATTAAATTTACATAATAAAGTCAGACCAACAGTACCACACTTACAAAAACTATATTAGTAGGCTCACGGGGTGCAGTTGGAATTTAACTATTTGAAATTAGTTGCCTGAAGCTTTGAGGTGTGTAAGTGAACTCTAATGCCACCTACTGACCAAACTGACAGGAAGACCTCTTTTTACATATGTGAAGGATATAATCATCCTATTGTACCACACGCACAGATCTCTGAAGAAAATTCACCAATTCTTAGGAAAATAAGCCTTAAAGTGAAAAGTACTAGATTCCACTTGCCAGCATCAACCAAACTCCATATTTAATGTAGCCACTCTCAGAAAGGGCAGGGAATTAATGAGGTGTGAAGGAAAGAAGGAAACATATTTCACTGTTGTAACAATAATTTTGAAGATAAAATAACTAAATGCATTGAGCTCTCATTTTTAAGTGCCGTGAAAGTAAACAACTGTGGAAAGTCTACTACTGACAGCATTGTAAAGATGTTCTCACATGTTTGTGCACTCAAATGACAGATGTCTCTCAGGTCACTTCTACAGACTAATTTTCATAAATATCTTTTTACATGTTCGGTTAGCATTTTAGAAGTGGGAATATTGCTGCGGTGGTTTAAAATATATGTCATGCTCTTTATGCTAGCTTTCTGCCAGACACAAAGCACAAATGCCTGCCTGCCCTGCCACCATCCCAATTCACGTTACAGTAATGCCGCTAAAACCTGATGATGCTGCCCTCTAGATACGTGCTGACACATGCTGGGGGAACTGGGAGTGCAGTCCTGACAATCAGCTGCCCGTAGTCAAGGGGTCTGTCCTTTCTATGGACAGAAATGTGTTCATGACTTGTGACACTCAGAATTGTAAAGGACCTGCAAGAGTTCAATTAAAAATTCTCACCTAGTTTTAATATGCTTTTGGCATGTAGCTCCTTTTTTTTTTCCTGAGCCTTAACCTAGCCTNCTCACTTTTCCTACTACTTGGAAGTTTTAAGTTATACTAACTTGAATTAATTAACAAGTTTTAGCCCATTGCAAAGATTAGTTTCCCCTTTTCATGTTTTTGTGATCTACAATGCATGTGTTAGGGTTCCCTGTGCTACTGTGTGAGGATTTGTAGCTATTTGTAAAGTAGCTAAAATAGTGGTATTCCTTTACTGCGGTTAGTTGGTTAATTGCTCATATGGATTGTAGTGTTTTTACTTTTTCATTACAAATGATTGACAGAAAAGTGACGTCCTGGCTACACACATAGAATCACAGAGTCATAGAATATCTCAGGTTGGAAGAGACACATAAAGATCATTGGATCCAACTCATTTCTCCCTGTAGGACAGCGTAAAACTAAACCATAAATGTATACACTTATCTGAAAGATGAGGAGAAAACAACAGTTCATATCCATAGTAGCAAGAGCCCTAGAAGCCTGCTTAACTACATGAAATCAAAGCATCAGAAATAGGTGAGTGTCAAACACAATAACTCCTCTTTTACCTTTGAAGAAATCACTTGGAAGCCTGGTTTTATTTGAGATAGTACATCTCTTTCAAGGTGTTTTAAATACTTGACATTAACAAGTTGTAAAAAGACAACAAATTTTCAAAAGATGACAAAATCTTGCCACCTTAGGGATATCATGCATATTTGAAATGTTTCATGCAGAAATCAATTCAATAGAACATACATTAATAGCATAATACCACCATTTCCATAGGCTTTATGTAGCACACTGCTTCAATATTAAATTACCAGGTTTATTTTAGCTGCTAGCTCTCTAGACTGCAGTCACAAAAATACTGGGAAGACTTTAAAATAATTTTGCTTTTTATTTACAAGAAAACACAATTGATTAGATGTGTATATATTTTTGTCAGCTCTGGACAATCAATAATAATTTATCTGCAGCCTGAAAACTTGTATCTCAGAAACTCTGGATGACTATGTGTCATCAGAGTCCTTCCCAGCCCTTTCAGATAGTTGATTTCATTTTGTCTTCACAGTATCATTGCAAACATAGGGAAATTATGGCATTTACAAATGGGAAAGTGAAATACAGAAAGACTGAGGATTACTCAAATGAAGCAGCCAGACTCTCTCAGTCATCTTGTCCATAATCAACAACTTAGACTAATACACATCTACACCTGGTCCCTGCCTATGCCTATTTGGATTTAAAGTATTACTCTCTTTGGAAGCACCTCCTCCTCAGCTGAGCAAGACTAATATTACAAGAAGCCAATGGGAAGACATTCACTTCTTCCTCATTTCCCTGTCTTCTGTTATCACAGCTGCACCATGACTTAATTTCTAACTGACAAAAGGCGATTGTTAACATTTTTTAGAAATGCTCCCACTGAGCAGATATATTGATATTTTAAAATCTACATGTAACATCTACATGGAAACTCCATGGAACAATCTAAGCTAAGACAGTAAAGTCAAAGATTATTTTTTTCTGTATAGCTGGAAGAAAATAAACTGATAGCAATATGCAATCAGTTCAATCTCTCCTGAAAGTCCATGATTTACGTTATACAGATATCCAAATGTTGCATGTCTATGCCCTATTTCTAATATAAATTATAGCCTATTTCAGGTTGACAATTTGTTTCAGTGAAAGAAAAATAATTTCATGAATCCAAGTCTAATAAGGTAGTTCACAGCATGTAAAGAGTGCCTGAATACTTTTTATTTCAAATAGTATTGAGCTCACATACAATATTTTATAGGAAGAAACTGAAGTTCTTGCATTCCCTAGACCTGTTTCCTTTGACTGTGTGCTGATAAAAGGTTAATGATGCAACAGTTACTCAAAGAGGGTTTTAAAATAAGTGTATTCTGCTCTACCCAAGCATATTCCCTGCTCTAACTGTGCTTTTCTTGAAACCTCTTAGTCAGTTATTCTACAATGTCTAGGAGCACCAAGAAAAACTCAAACTACCTTCATGTTATAGGGGAGACAAAAAAAAAAGGTGCAGCAGGGAATGTCCCACTTAGAAGTAGAAGAAATAGACTGCAGTTGATAGAAAATAATGAACAAGGATTAGTAGAAAGCAGATCTACATTTTCACACACTTTTCCCAGCACATATCCCAGGTCTATCTACTTCCAATCCTGTTTGCTGCTGTCGCAGAAGAATGTAACAGACAGGTTAGGCATCCGCTCCAGGTTTCTTAGTCCTCGTGTTGCTTTTGAGTAGATGAACCTGGCCAAAGAGTACATGTATGTGCAACAAGTATGACAGAAGAACAATATCACCTAACAGCATCACTGGCAATCTGACAGCCTGAAGAAGGTAGAGAGGAATCCAATGGAAAACAAGACCATTGGAAGTCACGTGCAAGAACACAGGATTCCTGAGAAAAGGACAGGGTTATAAGAATGTGGGTAGGGGTCCATCTTGGCCAGCCCTCATTCCTAGCAGTAGAAAATTATTTATTTAGGGTATATCCCCATTTACAGATCATTATGTGTGATTTTTTTAAAAATCCCTTCTGAACCTTTTGATGCTGTGTGTCTCTATACTCTACTGAAGCAAAAGTTCAGTGCTAGTTTTGTAAGGAAAAAAAAGGGGGGAGGCTTTACTTTTTTAAGTGCTCTTTTTACTAGCTATTTCCTTCTAGTTTAAGGAGTGCCTCTGATTTTAGGACTTGCCAAAAATAGTGCTATAACTTCGTAAGACTTGATTACATTGCTCCTCATCTCTCTTCTCTGGTAGCTACTCCACCAACTCTTTCAATCTTACCTTTCAGGGCAATTGCTCCTCTCTCTAAATAATAGGAAAATAGCATCATACACTGAAAGAAAAGACAGAAATCAGGTAAAAGCATTTCACAGTTTTAAAAATTCATGGTTTCATATTTCTCAAGAAGAGGAAAATTTTCTGTTTAGGATAGGCAGAAGAGATTATTTCATAAAACCCAGTTAACTTAAATTTATAATTGGAGTATCTGTATTTTCTTTTCCTGTGCTTAGTTACAAGGAAGATATTACCCATGTGGCTCAAGTCCACTATTCAGAGTTGTTATCCTTGCCCAGTTAATTACTTGGCCATTATATACATCAATAATATTTGCAGTGTTGTTCCCTATTTCTTAAGCAGCAGAAGTTAATAGAATCTATAGCTCATTTTCTGAATGAATGGAGAATATATATGTATGGCCATTGACTAACAATATTTCAAAGAGACGTGGGATTATTACACTGTGCACAAGTAGTGTATTTTTTTGTTGCTCTGCATTGACAATATTGTCCTTTTTGTTATTCTGAGGTATATTGCCTTTGTTTTTTCTCTTACAAAGTCCACTTTCAGATTCCATAAGAAGGTTTTTGTCCCTTAATTGTGGACAAAGTCTGATCCAATTACATTATTAAATCTTAGAAACAACAGAGAAAAAATACTTTTCTTTTCTGTACTGTTGAGCAGATAATTAGGCATTTTGGGCAAATGACTTTATTAAAAATTAAAATATTATTACAAATTATTACAACACCACATCACGCTTAAGCAGTTTTAAAATTGACTGTAGTTTTTACTAGATTATTTACAACCTGGCTTCAATATGTTACACAATTATTTCATCATCTTCTCTGATTATTATTTATTGTGAAAATCTCACCTGTCAGAATAGGCTTTGTTTTTCACAAGTTTATGATCACTGTCTTTAATGAAATGAAATTCCAACTTGGTTTTAGTTTTCAGCCTTCTTCTTTTGTATATTGCAATTTGCACACTGCTAAGAAGCGAGTGTGAATTAATACTCTTCTAAGGCAAAGTTTTCCATTTTATTTCCTGTAAAATTAATTTACTTGTATTGAACTCTTTTGTAGACATACAGCAGGAAAACCTAGCCCTGCCATTCTGTCTCTGAAGAAAACAGGGTCAGTTTCCTGAATCTGATCTCATACCTTTACTTAAACGGGCCAGCTTGTTGTGAACAGTTCATCACCTGAGTCTTTACCACGAGTTGCAACATTCTTATAAGCCCTTCTCAAGTTTCCAATAGAAGAATAAATTTTTTCCTTAAAAAAAAAAAAAAAAAAAAGGCAGTTAAACAGCAGCATGTACTCTTTCTTTCTTACTGACACCTTCTCTTGTGGACAGGCAGTTTCCCAAGACAAGGTAACCAGTTCTCTGATAAACCCAGGCTTAAATTTTTTTCTCTTACCAAAAGAAAATTCTTGCCTCAAAATACGTATTTATGCACTCTTACTCTTGTTTGGGGCAGGTGAAAAGAAAAGCTTTTCCTGGAAGCAGCCCATGTGTTCTGCAAAAGCCTGTAGGTAAGGTATCACATCAGGAATATCTGAGCTCTTCTCCGTGATACAGGTTTTGGACTTCAATTCCAGGATTTACTTCCTCCTCCTTTCTTTGTTCTCTAAACATTAATGTGTTCGAATTCAAGGTAGTTTATTACGCTCTAATATATGTATGCTACAAAGGAGTCCAAATTAAACCGCAATTTACCTGGACAGTACACATAAATTCCCATAACCTCAAGCATTAAAGAAAACACAGAGCACCTAGCAAGCAAATGACCATGCTCTACCTACCATTCAAATAATCATCTGTTGGAATTTGATATATGCATTTGGAACAATTAACAGTACATTGAGGAACTGGATTTAATTGACATGCATCTGAAGGAAATTAAAAAGAACATTCAGACCAGCAAATATTTAAGTTCTTTTTCTCACCCCCCTTCTGTTTACTTTAAACTCTTTGTTTCTGAATAATACAATAAAAAATATATTAGAGATGGCTAATCATTGTGGTTGAAAATAAAGATTTCCTGTGAAAAATGAAGCTTTCCTAAAGTCTTAATTTATTAAATTCTGAATAGGTTGGAACAGAAAACCCAACAGCTCGTTTTTTCTTGATCTTTGCAGAAAACTGGAAGTGAAGTTTTGCTTTTCGTGCCTTGCCGTGGAAAAAGGAAAATAAAGGAAAACAGAAATTTTTAAAAATCTTGACAAATTATGAAAAAGGATAGACTTCTGCTCAAGCAATGTTAATGGTACCTTCTTGTGCCTCTGCCATTTGTTATAATCACTTTAAGCAGGGCTGTGTCATCAAGGAAAAATAAACAGTTTAAACCATACCAACAGAGCTTGACATTGATCTGACTAGCTGTTCTTCAGTTGAACATTGGCAACAATAGTCATTATTTTGTTCCTTTGACAAATGTTATTGTTCTCTTTTAGACATGTTCTTTTGTTATATCCCTTCATTTTCTTCTCTCGCTTGGATTTTCTATTCTTTTAAAAAAAAAAAAAGAGAAGAAGAAAAGAAAAATAAAGTTGGTCTAAGGCAGCTAGAAACAGAATAGGTGTATTCAGAGTCCACTTCTCTGCAGAAGTGAATCTGATTTTTTTTTAAATTCTGCCTTCTTTTTCACACTCCACCTAACTGTCCTTCTCTCTTGATCCTCTTTATTAATTTGAGTATTCACCAGTACTTTAATGCAGAAGGAATAGCTATTACTATTTTTTAAGAGAACAAAATAAACACAAACAAAAAACCAAAACTCCCACACCAACAGCCATCAACGTAACAGCAGCTTTTTCTTCTATATTTCTGTACAGCAATAAATTTTTAAAAACTTCCTAAGGAAATTGCAGAATGAGATATCTTTTAGCTTAAAAAGATCATCCAGTTATGGACAGCAAACATTATGTCAGCCAAGTCTCCACTGCTTGCCTTGTGTAGCAGATTGAGGCACTGCAGTGCATTACTCAAGCAGCCTGGAATGATTTTCCCATTCATATATGAACGGGCAAGACAATCTGCCACTGTAACGTTTGTGCCTTTTTCACTAGAGGGAGCCAAAATCCCTCTGTATATAGTTGTAAGTATCGTATTTCCAAGTTTTCAATCCAGTCCCGTGTTAGCAGTTACTGTGGAAAAGATAAATGTGCTACTCCTGGAATATTATTTTTATTATCAATAATGATAATATGTTATTGCAGCAGAAAAAGGAGCAAATTCAAAATATTTTCTGGCTTGGTCCTGCTGGTACAAGTTTACAGAATTTTGGCAGCTGAACTTGAAAATGTTGGGTATAGTAGCAAGTTTTGGCTTTGCATCCTAATACTAGTAAGGAAGTCACTTTACATCTAATCTTCTCACACTAATTCATGCTCAGAACAGGGTTGTGTCAGCATCTCTTTTCACTGATGGAGAATATTCCAGAAGATATGCTAACTTTAGACTGCGTTGCTAATACTTGTTATGTGACAGGTATCTCTGAGGCTCACTTTTGCCAAGGCAAAACAGGGGTAGTGATTACATGGCAGAACAAGAAGTATGAGGGATAACAAAGAGCTAGAGTAAACCTTTCGTCACTCAACTTTGTCAGTCCTTCTAACAGGAAGATTTTTGTTAGATGTTTATGAGAACGGGACCTCAGAGCTGATGAAGAGTTGTAGAACAAGATCAGCAACATTGTTGCAGCTTGGCTTCATGCCGTGCCTTTTGCAGTAACTCAAAGGCGGCGTTCGACTAGCGAGCACTTGGGGGAACTCCACAACCAAAGCTGGCTTAATCAAGTTAGTAAAATCACATCCGGAGAACAGTCCTAATTTTGAGTGTAACTAAGAGAATGCTCAAATGGGTTTTAGGCTGAAAAACTGATCTTCTCCATCATTTTGATAATGTGAGAAAGGCCAATTTTATTTTTCTTACCTACCTTTGATGATTCCAGTGACATTGCAATACTGGATTTCTATTTGGCAAAAAAGCTTCATACAAAGAATGAAAGAATTGTTTTTGGGGACTTAAGAGTTTGGAGTCTCCTTTCAGGTTTTCTTTTTTCTCCTTCCTTTTTTTCCTCCTTTCTTAATAACTTCTGAATACTATATAATAATATAATATATATAGTGACAGACATATACTTGCAAAGTTTGATAAGGTTTTAGGCTTGTTTCCAGAAATTATGTAAGTAATTTGAACATAAGAGTGGAAATTTCTACACATGATAGGAATTACAGGGAATTAACATTTATTTTAAAACATCATCCAGGTCTAATCAAAACCAAACTGAACATAACGTTGCCTTCAGAATCTAAAAGCCCTTCAGTCTTCAGATCTGGATAGTGTCCGATTGTGAATGCATACCTAGTGTATATTAGGTATATTAGGTATATTATATGTAATAGGTATATTAATACCACTGCAGCTTCAGCTCCCTGCACTAATGACTCATGACTGTCACTCCTGCCTTTCAACTGCATTAGTGAAGTTAAGAGCACTTACAGCTGTCTCTGTTGATGACACAGCTTCCTTGTCCATAATATCTCTCCAAAGCACAACAGCCTTGTCTCCTTCACCATCCACTTCTGCACTGTTCAAGTCTTGATGCAAACAAAATGCACCTGGGGATACTTTTCAAGGAAGCTCTCTCAGTCAACCCTAAAGGAACAGTACCTTACTTTGCATAACAAAACTGTGCTTGAAAGCCCGTTAGAGATCTAATAAAGCTCTCTAAGTACAGAAAGAGGAAGTAGCAGCTAAGCAAGGAAAGACTGCCTAATAACAATTTGCACAGTAGTAATAGAGTTATGCATTAGAGTCTGTATACCTGTATTGTCCCTGGTTGGGATAGAATTATGTTTCCTCCTAGCAGCCTGTATCGTTCTGCACTCTGCATCTGTGACCAAAACAGTGTTGATAATACACCGGTGTTTTGGTTATTGAGTCGGGCTTGCACAGTCCAGGCCCTCTCTGTCCCTGCAGCAAGCAGGCCAGGGGTGAGCAAGAGCCTGGGAGGAGAAGCAGCCAGGACAGCTGACCCCATCTGAACAAATGCAAACTCCATATGCCATACAATGACATGCAAAGCAGTCAGAAGTAGGGGTGTAGTCTTTCAAAAAAAGCCAATCCTCAGACACAAGCTGGGCACTGACATGCTATTTGGAGATGGCAAGTCACTGCCATGACAATGCTCTTTTTTCCTTCTCTTGTTTATTACTTAACTTTTCTTATCTCAACCTATAACTTTTTCTTAATACAAAAAGCAAAAGTACCTCTTTAATCAGCGTGCCTATTCAGTCCATGGATCCCCTTGCAGAATTTTCATACAAGCGGAAGAGGAATGTGGGGGTTGATGTGGAAAATGTATTTACTTTTTAGGTCAAATTAGTATGTAGCCTCTTCACATTTTCTTGGAAGGAATAAACTAATTATACAGAAAATAATTTTCCCCATCTTTTATTCTATTAAAAGGCAAATAAAATTATTGACTAACAAATTCAGTTTCAATAAGCCCAGCAGCAATTTTGTGAGTCTTTATACTTCAGTACAAGAATGTCAAGAAATTTAAATTGAACTTTTGACTCCTAATTTTAGAGATTTTAGGGAATAGAATCATAGAAGTACATAATAAGCTGGCTTGAAAGGGACCCATCATGATCACCTAGTCCAATGCCTGGGCCTGCACAGAACACCCCAACAATCACACAATCTGCTTGAGAGAATTGTCCAAACACTTCTTGAACTCTTTCAGGCTTGGTATTGTTACTGCTTGTCTGGGGATCCTGCTCCAGTGCCCAAGCATCCTGTGGGTCAAAAACATTTTCCTGATATCCACCAAAACCCCCTCAGACACAGCTTCATGCCATTTACCCGAGCCCTGTCCACAGAGAAGAGATCGGTGTCTGCTCCTCCTCCTCACAAGGAAGTTGTAGACCGTCATGAGGTCTCTCCTCAGTTAGATAAAGTGACCTTAGCTGCTTCTCATATGACCCTGCATCATCCTCATGGCCCTACTTTGGATGTTCTCTAAATGCTGAATGTCTTTCTCATATTGCAGTGCCCAAAACTGCCCCCAGCACTGAGGTGAGGCTGGCCCAGCACAGAGCAGAGTGGGACAATCCCTTCCCTTGCCCAGCTGGCGATGCTGGGGCAGGCTATGTTTGGCCATCTGGGCTGCCAGGGCGCTGCTAACTCATGTTCATCTTGCCATCAACCAAGATCCCCAGGTGTCTTTCCATGGCACTGCTCTCCAGTACCTCATTCCCCATTTTATACACACAGCCATGGCTGCCCTGTCCCAGGAGCAGAATCCACCATCTGTCCTTGTTAAAATTCCAAGTGTTGGTGATTGCCTAATCTAATTTGTCAAGAATACCTTTTCTATAAGATTTTCCCACCTGGACTACCATTATTGGATCATATATTTCTCCATAAGTAGCACCTTTCACTATCACTCATTTAAAATTTATAATGCAAAAATCCCAGTGACATATCTTACATTCTATTAGAATGATTGATACCTGTTTCCAACAAAATCCTTTCTTTCCCACATAAGTTTATGTAACAAATTATGTTTCAAAACATTATAATGAAACTCCCTCCTCTACTTCAGAACTTGTAAAGCACATTAAGCATACTGAGATTATCCATAGATAACTAATGATTGATTAATTTACAGTCCTAATGCATTTTAACATTCTTTACTATAATCAATTCACCCTGGTTAAGCAGTACTTATTCAGAGCTCTTCATTCAATCAAGAAAGTGCACGACGACACTCTGAAGGACAGAGTTAGTAAAATACTTATTCCAAAATTGACCCACCCTTATGTCCTCAATGACAAGGTATTTGCATTTTTTAAAATCAAATCATTTTTCCAGTTAGTGATCAGACTAGTCATTTCTAGTATCCATGTTATCATATTAAGTATCAAAAAGAACAGCAATGAGAGATGAAAGATAAAGGTCTTAACTTTTTGTTTAGTAATTTTGCTTTAATATTTCTGTTATCTGCAGACTTCCTCCTTCTAGAAGGGAATAAGATTTTCCAGTTTTTGAGTTAATGTCAGTTATCCTTAACTATCTAGGGGAAAAAAACCAACCACAAAACAACAAACTCAGTAAAATCTAAAGGCAAGTCAACAGCAGTGATTTGGAATTAGTGGACCTACATAGTAATTTAATAAGTACCTTCTGTAGAATATCATGTGTGTTATTACAACTCAACTATGACTAGCCAGAATTCCCACTGATGGTCTTTCTAATGCATATTGGCAAATTGTACCAAATTTCACCAAGTTTCAGAATACAACCATAAGAACATGTTAGATTGTGCTTTTTTTACATTTAGTCTCAAAGTTCAAATGCCAGTAGTATTTCAGATTGTAACTTGTCAATGTTAAAACACAGACGTAAAAATTATTACAAAAACTATTCCCATTATTATTAAGAATTATAAGCTAAAATAGGGCAGATACTTTAGTAGTGTAAACTGTTCCAACATTACAGAACTAAATCCATTTCATAGTGAATAAAAGCTACACTGTCATTGGAGAACATCCACAATTCTAGGTTTTACAAGTGCTGATTGCTCTATTTATGGTTTTCTAGAACTTGTTTCATAACAAAATTGTTATTAATGTGGGGGATTTCCCCCTGGATTTTAATATATGTTATGAAAAACTAGTATTTCAGATAAATTAAAACTACTAATACTGCTAAAACTATTACTACCAATTGCAAACTGACTGTGAAAGGCTGTAGCTACATATTAGGAAAAAATGTTTTAAAACACAAACTACTTACATGGAATTAGTTTCCAAGTAGAATTTCCAATAAAAAATAGGTTACTTCAAGAAGTAAAAAGGACATCTACTAATAAAAGAAAATTTACTTTATTAAAGAAGTTTTCATGCCAAAAATCACTAGTTTTTATATATGCAAGGAATTCGCACCAACCAAATTCTCAGATTTCAGGTAGACACAAGTACTAGAATGTACTGAATACAGACTTTTGCACAACAGCTACATAGTAACCCAAATCTCTAAGTGAAGCACTACTATTTTTAATTTACCAACAGCTTCAAAAAGTGGAACAGCTGTGCAGCATTTTTCTTTTTTATTTTCTTACTATTAGGTAATGTTGGCCATGTAATAATTCCAATTTTTTCTTAAGAGTGACCAACAGGATGGTACAAATCTTAGAACACAATATAATTTATAGTACAAAGAAAGACATGATATAGTGATGGATCCACCCAGATGGAGGTCATCTCATGACTTCTTGGCCACATACTTACTTAGCACTCAAATATGAACATAAAATAGGCGATTCCCAAAGATTTTAAATTATAGCACTGCTTTTCTCAGCATGTCACAGAATGGAAATCAAATTCTTTAACATCATCCTCAGTGACATGAAAGTGGTCATCTCTGTTTCTTAAACAAATACACACTCCAGCTGAAAGCTGAAGTCTTGTAAGTCTCAGTTTGCTCATTCTTTTATACCATACTTCCTCAACACGTTAACCATGGGCTGCAGTATTCACTAGTTGTCTTGTTTTCCTTCCATGTGCTGACTCTGATTCATTGAATTTTCTTTCTGAAACCTTTTGGGATTTCCTTCTTCATCCCAAAATGAAGCTAAAATCTGATTTCAGAATGAAAAACGTTAAATCTTACAATAAAAATCTCCCAGAACTTAGATCCAGCAGTTTAATTACTAGGTTCCCATGCAAGAAAAATGCAAGTGCAAATCTTACTTAAGAGTCAGAGACAAAAAAAGTAAACTGATGTTTTAAGTGTCAGTGGAGGACAAAAACAATGGATTTGCTACCTTTTCTGATTACTCTTACCTCTTCCTTCCTTAAGTGGCTCCTCTGCTGGCTGATTGCCAAGGTTTCATTCTTGTAAGGAAGGAACTATATAATATGCTTTTTCATTTTTGGTAGAGATATGCTTTGTACATACAAAGGAGAACCACTATTAAAATCATCATTTGCAAGCAACTTTCCACAATGCTCCTTTTTGGATAATACAATTACTTCTGAATCCTAGACCCCCTAAAGATATGAAATAATCAGTGTGTATTGAAGGAAGCAACACATATTCGTACTATACTCCAAGTTTCTCTACCAAAGATAGAGACATACACACTGTCACTCTCATTTACAAGCTGTACATGAGCCCCTAAGGTTTTTTTTGAAGGGCTGATTTTCAAAACTATTTAAAAAAAAAAAATAAATTACCCCCCCAAAACCACAGCACTGCAGCAGCAAATATTTCTTAGCTAGTAGAAGAATGACTTCAAGACATAGTTATTTAGGGACAAACTGATTCAATTCTTTGGTTTGCTTGTTACAAAACCATATCTTAATGGTTAATTTTCCAACAGGAGAAATCATATCTTGGAACTGTGAGTTGTAAAAAGTTTTTTCAGGTTTGACCTACGGCATGATTGTGCAGTAAAGAAAAAAATTAAAATAGGCATTATTTTAAAAATCAGTTTGAGAAATCCTCAATCACATGATTTGGAAGGTATATCTCTATTGTCCACTTATCAAGCATAATCCACTCCTGTATCTAGGAAAATTCTGCTTAATTGTCTGAACTGTCTCACACAGCTGTGTGATCTCAAGCAATTCACAATCACTGTTTATCATCACACTTTCATGAATGCAGCTCTGGAATTTTTTCATAGCAATAGCATGAACCAAAGCACTCTGCACCAAAGGCATATAAATACATTTTATATCTTGGAGCACTCTTTCTCACTAATCTTTACACTTCTCTTATTTTTAGAGCTCAGGAGTAAAATTTAGTAATATACAGGCCAAGTAGCTTTCTCCCTTTGACTACTGCTTCCTTAATGTCAGTGTAGATTTTAAATGATTTATCAAACTGTTTGGTAAACAATACAAAATCAAAATAAACCAAAGATAATTCTCATTTATATTCTACACTCCCATCCTATTTAAAGTTGTGAAAATATTTTCCTGTCTAGTATTCTTAGTGAAGTTAAAGTTAAAAGCACTATTGGACTTACTTTTTCAGGACTTTTAAACCAGAAATTGCCATTTTATCCTTTGTCTATTCCAAATTCAATAATTGAATTTAGTTTTTCTTTAAGTTTTGACATTGAAAAGAAGGAGGGAGGGGAGAGCAGAGTCACTGTATTTTAAGTCTGTGTTTATAGAAAGATGTGGTAAGACTTCTGGCATACGAAAATATCTTCAATTAACAACAACAAAAAATTAAAGCATCATTTTGTGTGACCAACTAAATTGAGGAGGGTCATTTAATGAGAATTGCAATAGTAGTGAGAATCATCATGAGTCCATGGACTGACCAGGAGAACTAACTAACTGACCACTAGAGATTTATTGGAAATGAAGATACCTGATATGGTTCATTAATTTGGTCATATTATTGTATTCTCAATGCCTTCAATGAAAAAAATAAACCCTCAACAGTTACATCAGTAGTAAAGTTTTGGGTATTGGGAGGCTTTTTTCTTTTTTAAATGGATATTCCAAAAAACATTGATGTATTTTTGCAATAGGATTTCTAATTTATGCATCTGTAGATGTATTTAAAACTAGAAAGATTAGATTAAGACTCTTAAGATATACTCAATTGAACACTTTCTGAATTTTAAGTTTTCAGTTTCTTTAAATGACTAAAAGCCTCTTAAAGAGAGTCCCACATTGAAATGATATGATATTGCTGCTTTACCCAGTGTGCAGAGGAATGTTTGGTATCCATATCACAATGTTCTCAATTTAGACACACAGAATGGCCGAATAAATTCCTGCCAAGTATTAATTTCCTGTGATGCTTTTCTTTAACAAACAATATGATTGCATCTTCCTGTTTCATAATAATTTACTAACTCAATGAAATCTCTCTGAGTTACAGCAGTGCTTTTACTTCCAGTCTTCACCTAAAGGGCCATACCATTGAAAGTTCAAGAAGAGGTCCTGTTATTCCACATGCCTAATTTGAAAAGCCCAGGATCTAATAGGCCGGTATCCCAACACGTAAGTTTACTTATGTTGTTATCTTGCATATCATGTTAAAAGCAAGCATATGTCCAGCCTTACATGTATACATATATATAATATCTAAAGCAATACCTGGTTCCCAGCTCCTTACTGTCATCCTTTTAGGGAGACTGATTAAAATTGCAAACACTGAGTGTTTTTCAGTTTTGAAACAGGTTGAACACTTTTGCTAGTTCTCTTCAGATCTTGTATGCCTGGCATGTTCTTCAGAAGGACAGAAAGTTCTATTATCTATGGAGGGGCCAGTTGTTCCCAGCTTCCTATGGTGGAACAGTAGGAGAGGCACAGCTTGTATTCAGTCAGGTCCATAACTCCTGTTTTCTGCTCTGCAAGACTTTTTTACTTTAACATACAAACACAAAGATATAAGAAAACAACTTCCTGCAATGCAATACAGTGTTCTTACTTGCAGTCATCATATCTCTCAGTCTTGCCACACAGCCAGCAATTTGCAAGGAATTCCTCAGGAAACAGAAGCATCTCAGCAAATTACTTTGTCAGAGCAATCAAAAGGAAAATTGGTGAATTTCTTCTGCATAACTCATGTTTTTGTGAAAGCACAATTCATAGACCTCCACTGGACAAAGACTGGTCCTGTGTTCTGTCTCATAGCCTGTGCTGCAAGGACTATCCACTTGCAGCACAAATACTGCACACTTCCTATGAAGCTCAGGAATGCCAGGATGCTTACCCAGCTAAGGTCAGCAACTGGAAAAAACTTCTTACTCTCAGAATTATGGAGTTCTCAAGGAAACTGAGCAGCTCAAGTGGAGGTAAAATATGAAACTGTTTGGAGACTGGAGATCTCATTATGGTGAAAGTGACTTGGTATCTTATTGCATTGGTCTACAAGGCGACATTATGATCATTGTGGTGGACTGTAGTGACAACCTTTCTGCAGGGCAGCCATGTGCCTGTCCCATGTAGCTCATCAGAGCCAGCTCCAATGAACACAGGGCACAGCTGAGCCCTGTGGTCAAAGTGGTGGTACTTCTTGGAAAACTCTCGAAAATAAATGGTAAAAAATGCTGCACAACAGTTGAGAGAGAGGAGTGAGAAATATGTGAAACCAAGATCAGAGAACGAGGGGACACGGTGCTCCAGGGACTGGACAAGTGATTCCCCTACAGCCCATGCTGAAGCCGATTTATCTTGATGGAACTGTGGCCCATGTACAACCCATGTTGAAGCAGTTTGTGAAGGACTGTTTCCCATGGAAAGGACCCACCCAGGAGTACTGGAAGAGTGTGATAAGGAAAAAGTGGCAGAGAGAAGCTGTTATGGGTTGATCCCAGCCAGCAATTTCCCATATCCTGGCATCACTTAGGGACAGGAGTTAAGACGGAAGATCTGAAATTGAGCCAGTGAGAAGGAAGAAGGATGAAGGGAAGGCAGTATAGATAATTTGTATTTGTTTCTCACCATCCAACTCTATTTTATTTGGCAGTAAATTAAATTATTTTTCTCATGTCCAGTCTGCTCCCTCTGTGATATCAGTAGGTTTTCTCTCTGTCTTTATCTTGAACCTTGAATTTCATCTAAATTTCTCCTCATCCTGCTGATGTTGAGGAATGAGAAAGCAGCTCTGTGGGTGTCTATCAGGCAGCCAAGGTCAACCCATCATGTGTAGTGGAATTTGTCACAAAGAAGAAGCAGGAAATTTAGATAAAAGGATTCAGTTTCATTGACAGACAAGCTATAGGGACAAAAACAACTTGCTCACTTAAAACTACAGACAGTAGCAGAAACAAAAAAGAAAATGTTAGAACTCACATTAGAATTTCTTCTTACTCATGACACCTTCTCAGAAAGTGACACTTTCTAACTTTACAATTCACAACTGCCAAAACCTCACAGATCTTTTTTGCTCCTGCCCTCACATACAGCTTCATATTTTGTAGCACATGATGTAAACCCTCTCTTATACTTTCTTGCCTTATATGACTGGACAATGGAGTTTTAAATGGTAGTCTGACAGCAAAGGTATTTCTCTTACATTTCTTTAAATTTTAGGGTTGATTTAGCTCTCTTCTGCCTCAGGTAACAAATCCCTGTCTCTAAGGTTTTTCTTCCTACTAAAGTGAGTTCTCAGCTCTACTTCTAAGGGAATCATTAACTTCTATAATCTTTGGAAGAATTAAAACTTGGTATCATTAATTTAAGGCAGAACTTTTATCCGATCTTGTTGGTAAGACCTGGAGACAGGGTTCTATATTTTAATACATTAATGAACTGTCTCAGACAAGACCTCAAAAATCCAAGGTCCCATTGCTCTTCTTTAATTTACATTAGCAGTAAATGAATTATGTAATTAGTTTAAAAATTAACTCTGAGAAAATAGACACAGAGACACTGTTATGTCTTTAGTGTCTTGCTGTAAAGTACAAGAAGTTAACACTTTGTAGCCTTCTTTCTTCTGTTGCTATGGTATCCTTTTAATTCTTCTTTACTGTGTCTTGCAGAAATATTTTAGGATTAAATTCTTTATGATTAAATTCTGAAGGAAAGAATATATTCTGCATTTTTGCAACTCTTCTGAGCTTCAAAATCACTGCTTTCTATCACTCTCCACATCAAAGAATCAATAGGTTTTGTTGTACACAGCAATATAGTGCAGGTCTTTTCCAAATATCCCTTCATATTTTGTATGTTATGTGGTTACATACAGGAGCATGATTCCTCTTTCACACAGCACTCCTTCTTATTCTTCATTTAGTAACTGGAATAATCAGTTCATATATGATTCCTTCAAATTCTTTAGTCTATTTTTCCTAACAGCTGCAAGATTAAGTAACAAACCTCAACTTTGAGCTCAATTCTGAACACTCTAATAGTTCTTCTCAGAGAGAGACTCAAACACTGAAAACTGTTACTCTTTATAAACTTATTTATACCTAAAATTACTTCCAGAAGTAATTCCAAAAGACTACTCATTAGTATAATTTCTAGCATGACCTACCCATACTGCCACAACTCAGAGGAAAAAAAAACCCCAGTCTTATACAACTTGCACCAAATCTAATGTAATATGTGATTTCAGTTAGTCCAGTTAGAGAATTGCATTACTCCAGTACACAAGGCCCGATTTTCAAGGTTTTGGCCAAGTGTAACCAATATACTAGTATAAAATATATTGGTTTGTTAGAACTGATGTCTAAGAGTGGCCTTCCTGTAGCAAAGAGGATGCTCCGAACATCTGCATTTGTAAACAGTTGTAGTGTGAGCTCTGTCTGATATGTCAGATATCAGCAGGGGAAGCTTGTGACTGAAATAGGTGTGCAAATAAAATGTCCAGGTGTAAATATAGTGTAATATCTAGTAGCATGTAGTTATGCCACTTAATGCTCCTTAACTTCCAGCAAATTAGAAAAACTAAGGCTACAGCGGCATGTTACAAAGAATTGGCATTTTATGCATAAAGCCACATAACAATGCTTATAAAAAAATGAAAAACAGGTTCCTGCTAACACATGGTCACAGAGGAGGGCCCACAGCACAGGAAGTGCCTTATGGTGAGAGTTCATTAAACAAGGATGCATATTCCATCAGACCTGCCCAATATAATGCCTTTTGATGTGACATTCTACCTGCCAGGTGTGCCTGGCCAGTGTTCTACAAACCAGGCCAGCCGGCCAGCCATCTGGGTTTGGGAAGACAGATCATGAATGAGACCTGTAGAAGTTTATGATACACCACTGCAAAAAAGGGAAGCAAGAAAGGTGGCAGACGAACAAGACTTGGATGATGTAACTGTGGCAAACCCCCAAAAAAGGCAGTCTGCCCTAGTAATGTTGTAACAGATCTCTAAAGGAGAGTTATGGTATATTGTACATACATATAGAACATGATTTTGATTGTTCAGGTTAATATCTAAGAAAAGAAAAAAGTATATTTCACACTCAATTTACACTTTTGTTAGCTAAACATTGAGGAGAAAACACTAATAGACATAATGCTTATTTGGCACCTAAGGTCTACACCTAGCTGCTGCTTTTGGAGAGAATTAATGCCTCCAACTTTGTCACAAAGAAAAAACAGAAAGGTTAGATAGAAGGACTCAGTTTCATTGACAGACAAGCTATAAGGACAAAAATAACTTGCTCACTTAAAACTACAGACTGTAGCAGAAACAAAAAAGAAAATGTTAAAATTGACGTTAGAATTTCTTTCTGTGGTGACTTAGACCAAACAAAACAGTACTTTAAAGAAAAATGTGAACTTTTCTCAGCTGTCCTGATGCATATTAACCTTAAAGGCTCATTATAACCATACAAATGCCCCTGTTTATCTTACTACTTTGACCTTTCAGCAAGAGCAAGATATACAGCAACTGCAGAGATACAATGTTTCTGTAGAGGTTGGATTGTGTGCAGATACTTTGTTCAGACAAGGTAGCAATTTGTTAAAACTTCAGTCGGTTGTAATGCGCAGCTTTAAGGGAAGCCTTAGTCATGCTTGCCCAGCGACCAGTTTGTTGTTCAATTTAATTAAATTCATATAGTTAAGAAATTTTGTACATTTGTACCAGCTGAAGGTATTATTTTTAACTGGAAAATAATTTAAGTGATGTACTGGGATATTTTTTAAGGAATTACATAAATAAAGTAAGAAAATTATAATTAAATAATGAAAAAAATCCCTCTGTTTAGTTGGTCAAACTTAACGAATGTATCTAAACTACTCACTGTTTATTTTCTTTTCCACAATTCCAGTTTCTGTGCACGGCAGTTGACAAATCTACCTGCACTTTAAGTATTGGCAGATAACTGACACTTAAATCTAACAAGAATTTGCATCTTACAAAAAATTGTTTTGGAATAACCACTTCTGATCAACTGTTTGTGAAGATCTAAGCAAGTCACAGACCTAAACTAAACTAAACTAAACTAAACTAACTGATTTCTAACAAGACTACTCTCTTACTTTTCTTTCAACTAATTCTACAAAATAATTGATTTTTTTTTTTCTACCATTGTTTTTCTCTAAATTGTATCTCTCTAGTCTTTAGCACTGTGCAGCTGGCTGGTTGGTTAGGCCCAAGTGAGGATTCAGGGTGTGGTAAAAACAAAAACAGTGTGAGAGGCAAAGAAGACAAGAAAGATGTAGTATTCAAGTCACAGGATAATGACTGTGTTACTTACACAAATTGCTTCTTAGTAGAAGAGAGAATGTAAAATTAAATTGAATAATAGTAGGGATAGAAAATGAATGAAAAAAAGCAAAGTAGACTATACCTGCTGCATTTAACAGCTACTCAAGAGAAAGAAAATCTTTGCTATGATATTACATCTCAAGTTGTAGTCTTTGAGCTCTTCAGGACATGTTTTAGAATTACCTGAAGGGTAGAAGCTGAAAAATCAAAGTACTAAGGGTAGAAGCGAAAAATCAAAGTATTAAGTGTGGTGGAGCTGTTTAGAAAGAAGATAACAAAAAGCTAAGTAACCAGAATACAACTTAGTGCATGGTTAAGTCTTAGGATATTTCTTGTGTCTATCTTGCCTCACTAAAGACTGCTAGATGCAGTATTGAAGGCTTCAGCACTTTAAAAGGGAAAAACTTCTTTGTCCACAATTTCTAAGTGTTAATAGAATAGTGATATGTCTTTTCTTAAACATAAATTACTGTGATAAACATGAACCCCTACCAGTGTTAGAAAGATAAGGAACCTGAAAACATAGACATTGAAAGGGATTGTGCTCACTGCCTAACAGTGCAGCTATCTTGTACAGTGTATTGATTTTGTCCTGTCTATAAGTAAAATATCCAACTCACAAACTGTTGTAGATGCAGGGGTGGGGTAAATCTTAGGCACAATAAATACACCCACCCACATCCTGGTGAGGTGCCAGAAATTTGCAATACAGCTTCAGAAAAAAAACCCAAAACTTTATTTTATATTTAATTATATTTTTTTCACAGGTGGTAGCCTTCTGTAATAACAAAAAACTTTGTCCATCTGTCCTTAAAATGTGGTGCATTATGTGTATTTCACTCTTGATGCAGACTGAAAGCTATGCATACCAGAAGTCAGTTTTACTTATGGTATAAAATGCTGCTAAGATAGGAATGTCATCCATACTTTACTATGACATCTAGAAAAGAAGGTATTGGTGAAAGATGCAATACGAAGAAGTTCTGAAGTGAAAGGAAAGTCCTTCTCTCACATAGATGTGGAGAAAGGTCTCCAGACACTGTTATGGCAATTTTTAACCACTCTAAGTAACAACTGCTGCTACTATCACACTGCGCAGAGATCACTGCATGTGCGGCTGAGTGGTGACCTAGTTCACACAATTAAGTGGCTAGGTTTTGGCTCTCGTAGCAGATGAGATTGGTATCACACCAGTTCTAACTCCAGTTATTTAACTGGAAACATTGTGAAAGCATACCTTTGAAGGGGATTTCCAAGGCTCAGAGCTGAGAAACTCTACTGAACAAATCTAGGTAAAGAAAACAGAAAAAGCAGAGAAGATTATTAAGCAAAATACAACTAAACATCTAGATGTGCTTGTTTTGGCTGGGATAAAATTAGTTTTCTTCACAATATCTGGAATGGGGCTATGTTTTGGATTTGTGCTGGAAACAGTGTTGATGAAACAAGTATGTTTTAGTTACTGTTGATCAGGCCTTACATAGAGTCAACGCTTTTCCTGCTCCTCATCCCACCCCACCAATGAGGATGTTGGAGGTGCACAAGGAGGTGGAAGGGGACACAGACAGGATAGTTAAGCCCAAATGACCACAGGGATGTTTCAGACCATATGCCATCATGCTCGGTATATAAAACTGAGGGGAAAAGTAGGATGGTGGGATATGTGATGGGGTGCTACTCCCCTAGGGATGGCTGAACTACCACCTGCCTGTGGGAAAGTGGGAAAGGGATAGGTATTTTATTTTTAATTTACCTTAATTTAAAGTTTATTTTCATTTTGACACTCTTCAACTTAAACTTCAATGCATTGCTCTTTGCAGCACTCTTATCTATCACAAAATATTCTCCTTTAAGATGGCTTGGGCAAACTTCAGTGACTCAGGAAGGAACATAGCATAATTATACCCTTGTTGTAAATTTTCAAGCTGTTTTCAATTGCTTGTCCAAGCAATTCCTAAATGTATTTTTCTTAACTCTAGAGGGAATTTTTTTTCTCTGCCATCCATCACTGATTTTGTGGTAATCTCCTATACAGTGCTTGAGAGCTGAGCCAGTGCATATGCCTCATCTGGCCTCTGCAGCTCCTCAGACAGGGAATTGTTGAGTGTGACAGCCAATGCCACATCATGCTTGGTGCAGTGAAGGCTCCCTGGTAGGCTCCCGGAAACTTAACCAACTCAGCTGCAGGGTGGTGTGTACATCAGCTGTCCACACATCACTGAGCACTAGGACAGCCAGCATTGTTCACCCCAGAAGAGCAACCATGAGTTAAGATAATGGCACCAAGAAGTCTCCAGCTGACTGACTGTGGCCCACATCTGGGTCCTGGCCAACACAACTCTTCAAGCTTGAATTAACTTGACAGCTGCTGTGACCATCTTGCTCTCGTATACTCACACAGTGAGTAGCTTTCTTCAAGCTCTCCTTCACTGATGAGGAAACTATGTTTTCCTGCTGATCTGACCTCTTTCACTCTTGCAAGGTGTTCAAAAGGTCTGATGCCAGACGTCAGTCAGTAATGTCCCCACAATCCTCCTGCAGAGCTGACAGAGCCTTACAGCACAGGTGTGATTTCACCGGGAAGAAGGCAGGTAAGCTGCTTCCACTTTCCAGCCCCGTGTTGTGTTGTTTACAGCATACTCTCACTCAGCTGCTACTTTCCTTTGCCACTCTGGGAACGTCTGGACACACGATTTAAACTAATATTTTGATTGCGTGTTGTTTTTGTGGGGGGTTGGGCCGTTCGGTTTTTTTCAATAACGACCGTGCGTCTAGTTACACCACGCTGCTCCCTGGCAAGGAGTGGGAATAAGACCAGGCACAGATGTTTGCATTCAAGAAGGAAAGTCAGCTCCCTACCACGGGACAGTCCAAACCTTCCTAAGTACGCCCCACCACCGCTTGTGACCGCGTGAAGTGAGAAACGCGGTTGCGTTTGTCGTTGGGCCATGATTTTACACCAAAAACCGCAAACAAAACCACTGCACCGAGCAGCGCAGTACCAGGCGGCCCGCTCCGGGCTGTGGCCGCGGCGCTCAGCTCATGGCGCCCCTCGGGCAGCGCCCTGCGCCCGTACACCGGGGTGGGAGCCTTCCCAGCGGCAGGGACAAGGCAGGCAAGGGCGGATGGCGGGCAGGAGCTGCGGGCAGGAGCTGCGGGCGGCAGCTGCGGCAGAGCCCGGCGGCTGCCAGCGTGACCGCACCGCTTCCGCCGCGCGGGCCGGCGGCGGCGCTGCTGCTGCTCGTCGCCCCCGCCCGAGGCTCCTCCTCCCGCTGCCGGTCGGTCCCAGGGCGCAGGGCTGACATCACGCCCGGGGTTTCCATCCGACCGCGGGAGGGGGAGGCTGAGCGGAGCAGCGGCGTGATGGCGGCGGTCGGCAGGACTTAGGAGTCGGCGGCGGAGCGGAGCGGCGCCCACCCCGGTTCTCCCTGCGCCCCTCCCAGCGTGGTCCGGACCCCATTGTTCGAGCGGCAGAGCGAGCAAGCCCGCGGCGCGGGCAGCGCGGAGCCAGCGAGAGCAGCGGCGGCCGCCCAGGCCCCGCCGCGGCCGCGGGAGCTGCCCGCGACCCGGGGCTGCGGTACGAGCAGCAGTACGCCCCGCGGGGCGCAGCGAGACCTCGGGCCGTGGGGGGGGCCCGGGGAGGGCTGGGCCGGCCGGGCCCCACGAACCGCAGGTAAGCAGAGGCCGCCATGGCTTCCTTCGCCGGCCGGGAGCTGTTGCAGCTGCCGGAGATGAAAGCCAGAAGGGGGACGGGCGGTGCGGAGGAAATGCGGCCCCGCTGCCAGTCGCGAGGGGGGTGGATTCCCGGCGCCGGGCTGGCTCCTCGGGCCCGCTCCCTGTTCTCCGCCGAGAGAGGGAGGGATTCTCCGGGGCCGAGGTGGGCTGTGCGGTCGAGCTGCTCCCGCGCGCTCCTGCGGGGGGAGCCAGTGCGGAGCCGCCCGGGCGGCCCAAGAGCGGCCGCGGCTCCGCTCCGGGCCGTGGGGGGCGCCGGGGGAAGCGATCGTGCAGGGCGGCGGCGGTGGCCTTGGAAGCGCTGCCAGAGAGCGGCGCCAGTGCAGGCCGCGCCGATAGCGGAGCGGGCGGGCGGCCCTGCCCGCGCTCCCTGTGGGCGGGCAGCGAGACAGCGGCGCGAGGGGCGGAGGATGAGAGTCGGGATCGGGTCGGCCCGGAGCAGAGAGCGGGCGGCGGGAAGAAAGTTTTGCCGCCGGCCGCGATGTTTCCCGGGTGCCCAGGGCGCGGCGGTTCGTGCCGGCGCGGTGTCGCCCGGCGCGCCCCCTACTCCCCCGCGGGGTCCCCGGCCGCGCTTCACGGCCCCGCTGTGGCTGCGGGGCTCCTTCCGATCGCGCTCCCGTCCCTCATCGCCATTGTTCGCAGGTCGGAGCGGCCCGGCGGTGTGATCGCAGGGCAGTTCCCGCCCCAGAGCGAGAGTTCCCTCACCACCGCCTTAATGGGCTCGGGGTTGGCCTGTGGCTTGTTCTTGGGGAGCACCCAAGACCCGCCGGGGCGGGCAAGACCCTAATCGCCTTCACACCGCTAAGTCTGTGAGGGCGCAAGTTGATCTGATTATCACTAAGCTTATACTTCTGCGGCCCGTTTGCCGTGAGCCTAAACTTTGTCTGGCTGCATCGAGTACTGACTGCGTAGTGATCTGATCTAGGAGGCGGATGTATATGGAATAATGGTCATTCCATCTCTGGGATCTTGCTGGTTTGATTTAGTGGGAGCTCGTGTTAAACAGTACAATCTTTTATCTTCCTGCTCCTGCCCACAACTGCAAGTGGGTGGCATTTATGTATGTTCCTGGAAGTGTTTTGTGCGTGTTCCAATATGTTTTGTGCATGAAATACATTTTACTAAGCAGATCTTAGCAAAACATTAATATTACCTACCTCTTCAAGTAGGCTTTTTTTTCTTTAATATTTAGATTTGTTTTGTCCTGAATTCAATACTATGCCCAAAGTTAAGATGTGACGTATAGTGCAGATAGTACCGTTCTCACCCTGCAGTGCTAAAGAAAACGTGATTTCTGTAATTTTTCCTATTCTGCAGTTAGTAGTTCAGCAGAAATTGCCATCTTTATAGCACCATCCATGAAAAGTTGCATAAAGTAGTGTAGTGGCAAAAAGAAACGTATGCTGGAACCCTACTGCAGTCAAACAAAAAGCAAGACAGGTTTTCCCTGCATTTTTTGTATTTTTATTTTGTGTATCTTCCATTTTTTAAAAAAATAACTAATATGAAGACCTGTTGCTCTCTGGACATTATTTTTTGTTGTTTTCACAGACAGCAGGGAAAATCTTTTTTTTTTTCCTTCAGAAAAGGGAATGGTAGTGAAATGATCAGCCATCAGCAGGTAACACACAAAAAAAATGCTATTATTGAGTTACAGGCATGATGTCAAATATGCCCCCTTTCACTGCTAGTGGAAAAAAGCCCCATTTTATTTTTGGTATGTCTTTAATTGCAAATATACTTTAAAATTGTGTTAATGTTTTCCTTTCCTATTTTAGGTATTTTGGGAGAAATCTTGAGTACCTGCTGAGAATAATAAAGCAAACACCTCTGGAAAACGTACACAGCAGCAAGGAGTGGATTCGTGATATCCACCTTGTAACTTGAGTGGACTTTTATTTATTTTTTTAAACTTTTTAATATTTACAATGAATGGGCACAGTGATGAAGAAAGTGTAAGAAACAGTAGTGGAGAGTCAAGGTAAGCACTTGCTTATTTCAGTTATTCTTGGCTATGTATTTTCTTGTATTTTGTTTACTAAAATTAATTTGTATTTGAACTGAATGCTGAAATGTGGTGGTTAGCAGGCAGATCATAGTTAGGAAGACTGACTTTGCCTTCTTAGAGGTGCTTAATCTGCTTGTTATGTTCACATAATTTCAGCTGAGAATGGGAGTGATCATGTATATGTCTTATATAGTAAATCTGAAGTAGTATTGGATGTCAGCATCCAGCAGAATAGTATCTCTGTTGAGGGGGAAAAAAGTGCCTGGAGTATCAAAAACATCAAATTAAAATGTTAAAGCTATCCTCTATAAGGCACACATACATAATGTATGTTGTGTAAAACCCTAATTGGGGTGTCTTTAAAGGGCAGTGGTTCACTTCAGTTTTTGGGATGAAATACTTTATGATTCTGGCATTCTTCAGAGCTGTCAGACTAGTAGAGGTGAAAGGGTTAACTTTGTATTCGTTTTTGGAGGTGAAAGGACTGTTTTCCAGCCATGTTCTTAACTAAAAAGAAACCTAAAATAAGTCCTCTAATGCCAATTTACAGTCTTCTAACAAGTGGAGAATGTTCACGTTTGGAAGAGCCTGATTAGAATGTCCTTGTGTCCGTGCAGGGTGACAGCCAGTTTGTAAGGGTGGAGTTAAGTTCACTTACTAGAACAGTTCCAAGTTCAAAAAGCACCTCCTGTGCTACAAAGTTGAGATTTCTAAAACTGGAAATATGATAAACCTAGAGGTTTAAAAATCAACTTACCAGTAAAGGTGAGCATTGGATTTCTCTTCTGAGAGGTGCTTTGTGACTGTGTTTTTCTGCCCCTCTTACTGTCAGATTACAGCCTGTTCAACTGGTTAGTTAATTCTGTCAGTCAGAGGGTCATAAAGAAGACTACATTCTGCAGACTGTGAAACATCTAGTTGGGTCAAGAGATATCTGAATTATTGCCTCAGGAGAAGAAATGCAAGAAGAACATGTAACTGCCAGCTAATCAGCCAGCATGTGCTGGCCATCAAACTTCTACAGCATATTGTGGACTGGAAAGACAGGGAAGAGAGAATTGTTTGGGTGACCCTGGGTGAAAATCACAAGGAAGTTTATGAACAGTGAAACTAAAGAGACTTTTATAATTCTTACGTATTTTTATGTCAAGCTTCCTGTTACACACGGAAGTGTTTTAGAAAGACAGTAGATTTTCAATTTTGGGAATAATTTGTAAGCTCTAACATATAGTAATTTTTGAAGATTTCTGCTTCCTATAAAGTTGATACTGTTACAGTTAACAAACAATTTTGAAGTCTCTTCTGGAGCAAAATATTGCTTGTTACTTAAAAAAAAAGGCAAAACAGAGCCTTCCAACAAACTCGAACCTACCTGGGACAAGTTAGAAAGAAGCCACCTTGCTAAAGGTCTATGGAAAAACTATTTTGTACTGAACTGTGATTGCCCATAAATATCTGTATATCAAAGTTATTTAAAAGCTGAACATTTCATAGGACTAAAACAATTCAATGTCACAAAGTTTCCATGAATTTAACGAAAAATAAGTATCAGGAAGATGCAGAGTACTCAAAGCTTCATATTTGCCTGGAAAGTGAGACTTTATTCTTCATCTTAAATGTCCTGCTGGGCACATCTTAAAACTTGAAAAAAATTTAAATCCAAAACCTGTTTTTTGTAGGCTTGTGTCACTTGATAGTCTAATTCACAGGCAGGCCTTGGAAAGTTTGTTTTCCTGTTCATTATCAGAAAGTTGTTCATGTAAGTGATGTGAGAAAACTTGCCATTTTAAATGACGAACCCTTATCTGTCTAACCTAGTTCCATTATTAATATAATACAGACTGTTTTTATGTAACTTATCCTTGTGCTATAGCTAAGTGGTTTTTTACTTTAATTTGTAGGTTTCCAGTATTCTAGATGATTTTTGCTCTGAGGTGAGGTACCTTAGCAAGCTGCAGCTGTAGACAGGTAGTTAACTGTAACTTGGGAAGAGTTGCTGTAATTATCCTTCAGATCTGGAAATGTGAATTTTAGAGAATGGAGGTAGAAACTGGCAACAATTGTTTACTACGTTTATAGTGATCCCATTCTGTTAATAATGCTAGGAGTGGAAATAAAATAAGTGGAGAAAGCAATTGAGAACTGCTGCTGGGAGTAAATCGCAAAGAATATCACATTGAAGAGTTAGTAGGAGAGGAGATGAAAATAAATACAGTGATAATCTAAGCAGCAGCATTGGTGTGAACTAGGAGAAGTCTTTGAAAATTTGTGTCAGTTTGCAAATTTGATACAAGTGCAGTAAAGCCAATTAATTTGCTTTCAGTGCATGGTGTCAACTTCCATTGCTGTCATTCTAGAGTGATAATAAATATAGTGTGATGTAGGGGAGCCACCATCATTTCTTCAGAAAGTTAAGCAGTGGATCATGGCTGGATTTACAGAAATATACCAGCACATGGCGTTTTATGGAAACACCATGACTTGAAAAAGTTGTGGAGTGCTTGTAGTATTGTCAGCAGCAGGAGTGCCTGGAGAAGAGATTGATCATAGACCTTTGACTTGATACACTGTGATGAGGGATCGTAGCTGTCCTTTATTCACTGTATCTAACTGTGAAGGTGATTTTTTTTTCTGAAGTGAGAAGAATGAACAGTTTGCCACACTGCTTCATACCTTTCCAGCATTGCATCTATTCAGTCTGTCTGCTAGATCACTAGAAAGCTTTCCCTGGTGGCAGATGTTGGTCCTGAGGTTCTGTTTTGCTACAGGTGGAAAAGTACATGGCCACACCATTTGGACTTTGCTTGCCTATTTCAACAACCTCTGAAGCTCTAAATCAGTGCTAGAAGTGAGCGTGATGGAAATTATTGTAAACATTGTTAACTGGTCTTGTTGCTTGGTGTTCCAGTTTCTGTCCAGTAATCACAGTGGAGTCTACTTTCCAGCTTCTTGTTTACTTGAAATAACTATTCTGTAATGTTTTTGAGTAGCTCAAGGTAAAGTATCAGTGATACTGTTCATCTGGATAGCAAGTGAGTGTAGACATGAAGACTTAGCAGCAATATGCTGAGAAGCTTACTCAATTGGAGTACCTTTGTAGTGTTCTTGACAGCATTTAGAACAATTCAGTGTACAAACTTCAATATGAATACATACATTCAAGTTACATAGTAATAAGAAAGCTTAATCAGCAAGGAAGGGCAGTTGTACCTGAACTGCAAGACAAGTGCCAGGTAGAACAGGGACTGCAGCAATGATATGTTGGCATTATTTGAATAACAATCTGATTTCCCATCTCTTTGCTCTTACGTGTTCTGCGGAACAAGGTATAGGGAGCTTGAGCATACCTTTGTTTTCTAGGTAAAATGGCATGTGCTCAGTGTAGCTTGAGTGGAAGGTAGCTGGACATTTTTGCAGTAAGCAGGAAGCAGCTGCTTACACCAAAGACTTTTAAAAGTCTTTACACACTTGAAAGTTGATGTTAAGAGAAGATAGCAATTTCAGTGGGTTTAATTTGTTTTGTGGATTGCATAGTCTGTGGACCACATAATTAAGAAAAGAGTAAAGACTTGGTCAGCAGGCTTCAATTTACTATATAAATGCATACCTTCCATAGAAAGTAAAAAATATTTGTTGAAAGCCACAACTTTAGGTTCTTGCTTTCCTGAAATCTAAGTGGGAGTTAAAATGGAAATTGACCGAGCATATTTGCAGAATTACCTGCATGCGCTGGCTTATTTTCAGTAGGAATTTAAAAGATAGTATTAGTAAAAGTGTGTGTATACAGCAAGAGGGAGCATATACATAGAACTATATATATTTAGATACATATTTAATGCACAGGAATTCTCAGATCAACAAAAGTAGCTAAATGGTAAAGAAAACTGTTGGTAGCAGGTACTGTAAACAGCTAGTGGATAAAGCAAGCTCTTTGCAGTATTTTTCTCTATAATTTACGAATTGTTGTTTTATCAGGAATAAATTCTCTTACAGAATTAAGCATACTAAAGCATGATAAGGTGTCCAAATCCAACTTGAAAGCATCTTTTCACTTCTTTTTGGAAGAGTTCAGATAAAGCATGTATCCAAACCCAAGTATTTTTTTCCCTATAAACCTTTTGAACTCAAAGAAAAAAATAAAAATTCATGGTCTGGTTCTTGATCTGTATGTGATCTTAAGTTTGGTTTTGGGACTCCTGCTGAGTTTATCCCTGTTTTCTTTTTCTAACCTGACTGAATGCCACATACCTGTATCACATATTTTAAATTAAATTCCATTATTCTGAGAGTTTCAATATTTTAACTGATGCAAGCTATTCGTGTTCCTCAAGACAAGGTGAAGTTTTGTAATACCATCAGTGTATGCATTAGGACTTTAGGGCTCTCCAGATATGACCCCTCAGCTGGCTTCAACTGGCTTTTTTTTTTTTTTTTCT
>VZDJ01000431.1:161976-252798 GCA_008694505.1 Cyanoderma ruficeps
TTTTTTTTTTTTTTTTCTTTTTTTCTTTTTTCTTTTTTTTAAAATTAAATTCCATTTAATACTTTTTTGCTAGTGATCTCTAAGGAGCTTCTGGTAAAGACATCATTGTATTGCTGCTGGATCCAGCTGTGTGTTGAAAGTTGCTCACATTACACAACAAAGTAGTAGACCCCTGGGTAATCACTGATACCTCCTGCCTGTGAAGGGTTTTTGGAACTTTCTTGTACTCTTAAGATGTGTGACTTGCATCTTTCAAATAAAGACTTGCAATGTAGTTCATAGGGTCATGAAAGTTGGTAGGTAGTCAGCTTAATTTTGATAACATTGCTTTGTTTGCAGTAGTAGCAGCAGATAACTAGTCTGCAGGACAGGAAACAAAATGTGTTAGCCCATACCATGAAAACTCAATTGAGTTCATACTCTGTAGTAGCTAAGGACAGGAAATAACATTTGGCATATTGAACATTATACTCTTTGTGCCCTCTGTTTTTTACTGGCAGTGATGAGTAAGATAAATCTGCCTTATGCATTGTAATTAAGTTAAATAGTTAAGATTTCTTGAAGAAATAATACTAGAGAAGCTTACTATTTATGCAGCATCTGCCAGTAGAATCTTGCTTGCAATTTTACCAGTTTGGCATTTAGTATCTGTTACTTCTGCATGTTTTGAATGGGCTCTTCATATTCCAATGCTTTTCTTCCTTCAGCTTGTTTAAAATACCCCAACAACCAAGCAGCAAAGGGGACAGTCCATTGTCATCTTAGATAAATTTCAAAGACTCTGCGGGTAGTAATCTCTTTCTTTTTTAGTGTGTTGAACTTTAGTTTGCTTAAATTGTTACTTTCTGTCTTGCTAACCTTGAAACAGAAGATCAGTAAGGTAATGTCTAGTAAATCCACTTGAAATCAGTGATATTAGTTTAGCTGTTCATGGATCAGTTATTATCCTAGACAGGAGTCTAAATTTTCTGTCAGTTCATTCACAGTGTGACTTGTTTAGCTTTCCATTTTAGGATTTATATTCCTAGTGCCTGGTTTCTCATTGTGTGATCCTTTCAGGAGCACCTTGTTTTAAAAGATAAACTAGTGAAGCTGAACTTAAGACTATGGCAGCTAAACTAATGGCACTGTGGTAGGATACTTGCTTTAAGCCTGTCATTTCCCCAAAGCATCCCCCAGTTTCATTGCATAGGTATTTGTTTGGGGGAGTTGGAAAAGAAATTACATTTGTTTTAACCTGTTACCTGCTTGGGTGCCTTCTCTTACCTATGTTGCTTTTCTTTCAAAGAGTTCACAAATAAATATGTCATTCAGGCATAGATTTATGAACATGTAGGGAGTAACCAGAGACAGTGTTAATTTAAAAAACAGACAAATTCCTTCAGCGTGTTTAAATTCCATACCAAATCAGATTTGACATGTGCTGCTGTACAGATGGAACTATCAAGGGCTAGAGGTAAGAGGTTTCTTAAGTGCGTATCCTGGAAAGTGCTCTTTCTTTACACCTCAGTTTGTCAACATACATGAAACAAATTTTTCATGTGGAACTTCTATCCTGAAACCTGCTGTTCGTTTTCAGTATATGCTGTTGGTCTGCTACTGAAAGTTACTGCTGACTGCTAGATTTTTCATTGTTACTGGAGTTTGTTTGCACTGTATAGAAGTCTCACTTCAACAGTACCAAGGAGATCATCATTAGTGCTTTATCCATCATGTTTATTTTTATTTTCCATATCCTTACGAGGGTCCGCTCTTCTGCATGGTCTTTTACACTACTGCCTTAGTTTAGTTTGGAGAGGAGAGGTTGGGTTTGTGAGTGTTTGTTTCTCCTGTTTCAGTTGAGCAAAGAGTGCAATATAAGGTTTCTTATTCAGGAGTATCCATAAACACATAATGACATTTTCCTTGTACCTTTTAAAAAATAAGTAATGTATGCAATCTGCTTGGAGGTGGAGGAGGGAAGAAGGCTTATGTGACACAGAAAATGGACTTAAATTTCATTTTGATTAATGAAGTTAAGTGCTTAAAAGCATAAATTGTCTTCAGTGATTAATCTCAGCAAACGTATTCCTGTATCTATTATATTAACACCTCTGTTATGTAGCTTAACTTGCTTTGCCCTGTTTGCATCTGCACTTCCTGTTCTGGTCTTGATAGTGTTTATAATTTCTGCAGCCATTTGACTTCTTGGAATCCCAGTTGTCTGGGAAGAAGGTTAGAAAAAAAGGCAAGTTGGACAAGAGAGTAAAATCAGTTAGAAGTGGTCAACAGTACAAGACCAGAGCAAGGAAGGGGTAAACATAATGTGACATGGTAAAGTATGGTGAATTTGACAAACACAGGTTCACGACAAACATTCTCTGTTAACTGAGAATGAAGTTTTTCATGCTGATAGTTTTTCTGATTGTGTTGGTAAAGTGACTGTTCTGCCAGGAGACTTGAATGAAAAAAATAGGTTCCAGCTCTTCACTGTCCTGTAGAGAGACCATCTTGATTAAGTTTGGAAAGGCTGAGGGAGAGACAGGTAGGTTCTAATTTGTGCTGCCTAAAAATAGTGGAGTTTTCTTTTAGTTATCAGTTTTAATCAGGCTTTTTTTGGAAGAAACAAAAAAAGTAGATATAGATGCATAGGCATAAGAGAAGCTTGTATCTAGGCCATCTGTCCTATTCCACCTTAGGTATCTACAGGATATCTGTGGGAGTGTGGGTAAGGCACCAACTTTTGTGCTTTGCTGAGCTGTTTCCCATAGAGCAATTTAAGCAAAGACCTCAGCTTGTATAGGAAGAAGAATTGTCAAGAAATAACATATTTGGCGTCTCTTTTTCTAAGAGTAAAAGGAACTCTTATGAGCAAAAATCAGAAGCCCTGTTTCTGAGACAGTATTTGTGTGATAGCATTAGACAGCAGCAGACAGCTAGTTGTGACAGTATTCCAATCAGTGTTTAAAGAAATACTCAACATTCCTTGCATCCTCCCCCTAGAGATACAATAGCAGAATCGCAGTAATTTGTAATGTCATGCCAGGTGATGGATTTTGTGAAAGTCAGTGGTGCTACTTTGCACTAATGGGCATTACTTGTAGCAAGGAAAGTTGGTCAAATTAGGGACCCTAGTTAAACTGTATCATCTGACACTTACAGTTCTTTGACTACAAAATAAATTATAGACTGTGCCTTAAAAAATGCAGGAAAAGTTAAAGAATCCTGTAGGCAAACATGGAAAAGAAAGCAACCACATGTTATGACTACCTCTGTTATGACTACTGCTGTTATCTCCCTGTGTTTTTAATACTTTTATTACAGAACTTGGGTTCTGTTTCTTTAAAGAAAGTAAACTGCCTATCGGACAGGTTTTTGCCTTATTGTAGCAGTGATTCTAAAAGTCGAATTTTAGCACAGTATGAAATATTCTCACTTATCATTTGGTTTGCGGTGGTAGCTTCCATTGAGTATTTTTAGAAAAGACATATTTTCTTCTTATTTCACATCTCCTTTCCTTTTCCACATTTCTGGAATTCTGCTAATACAAGTTGTTAAAATCAGAAGTTACTTGTTAAAATAAGAGATTACTTGTCTTCATGCTCTGAAAAGGTTTTAGACATCTCTCCAGCTGATTATAATTATTTTTACCTTGCTATACCTGGTTTTGGGGTGTCCCATTTCAGCAGATGAGGAAAATGTCATATGAGCTACTAAAAATCTATCTGAAACTTCTGTATGTATTTTCCTATGACCTTCAAAAACTCAAACAATTGCTTTTCAAGAACTGGTAAACAGACTCTAAATTTGCACTGGTGCTGGTAGACTGCAGTGTTCTGTGAGTTCTCTATGCTGTATTAGTTACATCCCTGCCATGTGCCAGGGAAGAGGAGAAGAGGGTATTACGCCATGTCGTAGATGTGCTAAAATTGAATAATGCCAAAGACAACTTTTTCATTTGATATCTGTTTAGGGTTTTTTCCTAGATTCTATGTTGATTTCCACTGGTTTGTGCTTCAGTTTCAGGACAGCAGTCTCAAGAAATACTGCGTGATCATTCCTGCTTTTTTTTCCCATGTCTTCATAGATGTTTAAGAATATTTATGAGAACAGCTCTGTCTGTTCTCTCTGTGGATGGTACTGGCACCATAGGGGACATTGGAGAGGGCTGCAATGTCAGTGTCATAAAATGGTTTTTTTTATATACCCTCACCAGTAGGTGAATGTATTGGTGAGGACTGAATGTATTTTCAAAGTGTGGCAGTGCATACTGTTACCAGTATGAATTGAGTGAATATTTCTGCAACTCAGAGCAAAAGTAGGAGCAGTTAAAGAGAAATTTTGCAGTTCTGTGTTTCTTGTTTCTGCATTCCCCTTTTACTGTGAGGACATGACAGATGTAAATATTCTCCTCAAATGCCTATGTGTAAATGTATATACCTTTTCTTAAATAATTCCATTTTTACTCTTAAGTCTAGCATCTGGCATACTAGGATTTAATCTGAATTATTGCTCATGTGGAAGAGGGTCATAGTTAACTCTGCAAAAGGGAAACAGATTGGTATTCATTTTTAATAATCAAGGCTTGCTTAATATGTTTGGGTTAAGGAGAAGGAGGACATCTCTCCTTTACCTTTTTTTTATCCCTTAGTGCAGTGGTCTCCAAAATCGTTTGTACACTATTTCAGCATGCATCTTAAGGTATATATAGTTCATTTATGAAGTATATACATGTAACATTACTTGTAATAGGATCTACCTTATAAAACATACACAAGAAATAGAAAATTTAAATGTATGAGATAAAGATTTAATGTTTGATATTGATAAGGTTTAATATTTTTATTGGTAAAAGAATCCTTCTAGCACTTACTAAAAATATTAAGTATATTCTTGTTTAGTAGTGTCTTTTTTTAACATTTTGTGACACAGTGCTTTGAAGCTACAGTACTTTGTCAAGTTTATTTTGGTACCTCATTTTAATGACTAGCACATCTGAAGAAGATACCTAGCAAAGATGCATGGCTTCAGATAGAAGTGCATTGTTTACTGCACATGTTAAGTCATAGTACTATTTTTTTCAATCCCATTAGCTAATTATGCAAAGGTTTTTCTTAAATTTTGTCTAGTAAATTTCCAACTACCCTGTCAATCATTCTGTGCATATTAATCTGAAGAGGTTGCAGTTTTCATGTTTTTAACAAATGGGTTCAAAACATGCTGAAACTTCTTGAAAGATTTTTTTAAAAAGCTGGAAATTTTATCTCCCAGCTTTTAATGTGTATGGACACAATAGCTTTTTTTAGGTGACATGCATTGGTTTTAGTAGTAAGATCACATAATGATGGAAACCTTCCCAAACATCTCTTTTCAAAATGCTGTCTCTATGGCATGAGTTTCTTTTGAAAAGCAGCTGTTAAAATGTCACTCTCATTTGGGAAGGGATGCATAAAGTCTATTTATCTTTGTCAAAAATACCTGCCAGGTAGCATACTACCGGTAACAAATTGTTTCCACACAAATGGTCAGTGTATTTGAAGCACTCTTCTTTTTAAAACAAACAAACACCCTCAGAACACGCCCAAAACTAATATTCCTGACAATGCTTCTTAGCAGTTCAACCTCTTATGGTGTAAATATTTTTTATGTTCATTTCCTATCTTGTTACAAAGTATTGTAAATATTTTACTATTTAATGGACTTGTTTTCATAAAATTAAGAACATCAGTGACTTCCTGCATTCTTCTGGCTCCAGATTCTTTGTAGCATGCCTATTGTTGATGGAGTGGTTTAATTTATTTTGTAGTGCAATCTCTTACTGCCTCTACTAGACTCTGGTTTTTATTCCAGTCAAAGCAACCACACAGTCCTAGTTACGTTTGCATAGGTTTTTTTGTAAAACCTTTTTTTCTTCTTCTTCTTCTTTAGTTAAAGCAGTAGCTTACTTTTGATAAATAACTTCTCTAATGCTTTTCCGTTAGAAAAAGTAATTTTTTGCATACCGCACTATTGAAAGTCCTGAATTTGAGACTGTGTTAAGAGCATCCATACTTTCATCCAACCATAGAGCAAACCTCCTGAAATGGATGATTTGGTCTAATACTTGCTTCTTCAAATCTTCAGCAGTGTTTTCTAAGTGTATTTCAAGAGTGTTTGCTGACAAAGGAATGTGCTTCAGTTTGTCATTGTAGTTTTCCATGCATTATTTTAGTTATTTTTCAGCAATAAAACTCCATTCTCTGATGGCATGTAGTTTTTTCCCCCCTTGATCATAGGTGAGAGAACCTGAGAGCAGATTGCTAAACATTTATCACTAAATTAAGGGATGTTTTTTAAAGTACAGGATCGACTATTGCATTGCCTGAAACATTGCTGGAATAAATGAAGGCTTATCTTTGTGTTCTGGATGGTTAGTTTTCAGATGTCTTGCTAATTGTGATGGTTTCATGCTACCACTGGCTAATACCTCAAGATACGATACACATTTAGGTTAAGAGTAATTGTTAATATTGGTGAGTAATATTTTGAACAGTCTTGCTAGCTGAAATTTTGTTTAATCCGACATCTTGTTAGATGTCATCAAATTCTCATTGTCTGTTACCTTGGAGTGTGGCTCATGAAGAGCTCGTACTGCAGTAGAAGCGTCGGCGCTGCCATTTTCTTTTCACATGCGCTCAGAGTACCTTCAGTCCATTTTTTTCTTTCAGGACTCTTTTTAAATTACTTGTCCATTCTGTAAGGGTTAGTTTGGTTAAAACTAAGTAATGCTATGTGCGAATCCACCTAATCAGGCAGAGACAAACTGCGGTTTGTCTCACTGCACACAGAAGGAATGGAGTGATCTCCCCACTGCCACCCATCTGGGCTGTGGAGCACATACTTCTCCCAGGGCCACTCAACTGCCTTATGTGACACCGGCCCATCAGACATAGGGGCTAAGTAAGCTCACAAGTCTCAAACCATGTATTAAATGCTTGAATGTTTATAAGAGTTGGATTTGAAGTTTGGAGTTTTCTTTCTTTTTCTTTTTTTTCAATTTTTTAAAAATTTTATGGATTATTACTTTGTTTTGGGTTTAAGTGGGATTTTTTTTGTTTTGTTTGTTTTAGATAAAAATAAATCAAAATATTAGTTCCAATATATTCTTTACATACCCCCGTGAGTTGTTTTGCACACCTTCTTGTGTGCGCTCCTCTTTAAAAATCATTGTCTTCGTGTGCCAGTTTTGTCTCCTTAGAGAAGTGTGGTGAGGCTGGGAGAGGGGGAACCTGCTTCTTTTTCAAAGAACACCTTAGGGCAAGTGCTGCAGCTAAAAGGCTGTCTCTTTAGAGCGTGATAAAACCTGTAGGTAAATCCTGGCATTCCTCACATCAGTTTGTAGTATGGATTGTCTTTATCACTAGGAAGGCTGCCTTTAAGAGATAGTTACTGTTAAGTCCAGGGTCACTCTGGCTCCTGTGACAATGTGAAGCGACGACTCATTGTTAAAGTTTTGTTTAGGTCAGCACGTGAAACAAAAATAAAAAGGTAATGTCCCAGTGATGTTACATTTGCAGAGGCAAAGTGATAGAAATCGTGGGTCTCTGTGTTAAATTGATATGATATTGTAAACTGCTAGCGTCTGTGCTGGATAGAAGTTGAAACAGAAAACTGCTACTACACTGGGTTTTCAGTAAGACTTCATTTTCACTGCCTTGTTTTTTCATTAAGGACACTGCTTAAGAGACATGGCTAGAAAATGCCACAGATACGTTTCACCTTTCTGTTTGTTGTTAGGGGAAACGTAATTCTTTATTCTCTTCTTTACGTAAGTATTTGCATATTTTGGTGGATTTCTTCATTTTTTAAAAAAGTTACATAGGTCTACATTTTTACTTCATTGCTGCTACTTTCTTACAGGTGTTTTGTAAAAAATAAATAAGATGCTCTTTTATGTCTGAAGTGGATCATTAGTTGGGTCTGATACTGGTCTAAAACTGCTTTGCGTGAGATGTGAAGAAACAAACCAGTTGATAATCAACTATTCTTTCTGTCTGCCTTGTAGATACAGAGCTTTAGAGCTAATTAAGAACTAATTCTTAGGCTGGAAAATTCTATTCAATTTCTGTTTGAATAGATAGCTAGCCCTGCTAGCCCTGTTAGACAATAGAGGTTTTTTTGTTGTTGTGTTGATACAAAAATGTTTTCTTTAAACTGCCGTGTCATACAAAATATTATCATTGGAAGTGCTAGACAATTTTTTTTTAAGTACAGGAAAAGCAAAGGGACAGTATGCATCCAGAAGTGTATAATAATTTGGTCTTGGCATAAACTCATTCTCTTTTGGATCTTTGACTTACAAAATAGAAAGAAAAATACTAATTTTCTCTCTAATATTGAAAATGAACACTGAAAACTGAGCCTTAAACCAGTAGTTCTTACTATAGGTGTGTTTTTTTCCTTATGTGCCGCATTGCTGTTGCTGTTGGTTCAAATCCTTCATATTTCTCTGGAGGAAAGTAGGTCCTTTGATGTATGGACTGCTGCAGCTATTGCGGATTTGTAGATGTTACATTTCATGCAGTGCTGCTTGTCTAAACTGTCTTAAAAGATCTGCAATTTGTCTTTATGCAGAACCTATTTATTATTCAATTTTCTACCTCCTTTGCAAACAAGAGCTTTTTTAGGTTTCATACTTACAGTGTTGTCTTTGTAGAGTTTGTGCCTCCAAGTTTCAGGTTGAAACAGTGTATGAAAGTATAAAAGAAACTATAGCCTCAGAGCCTATCAGTTGTCATGTGGCATGTCAGCAGGGAAGATTTTGGCTATTCAGTAGAAATGGAGACCTATTTGTTATTCTTACCTAATTTTTTTAATATGCACTGTAGTTCCATGAAGATACTTGGGGGTTTGTGGTGCACAGGCAGAACTTGTAGTTCGCACAAGTTTCACACAACTGCCTTAATTCAGGTGATCATAGTTGAAGTAAGCTCTTCCCAAAAGCCTTGTGTGTTTTAACTGCTGCAGTGCTTTTTATGAGTTAATTTCAAACATTTTATGTATGTGTGTAAACTGACATAGATTACTAAGCTTTGATAAATGTTTCAGCAAGTCGTTGCTGTTACCCTAGTTGTAAAATTACTTCAGGCTACTCAGTTTTTCTTTTCCCCTTCCCTTGTTCTGATTCATCACTGTGGGATAAGAAAGCTTAGTAAGAAGTTATTGATGTTATAGTCTTTGAATTTAATATGGCTATTCTTTTTCTGTTTTGTATACCGTATGTTGATCTGTGGTAGGGACCCTACATTGCCCTTCGTGCATGGTATCACTACGGCGGCTCTAAATCAGTTGTGCTGAGCTTTATTATTTGTTTTTTCTTCATGTAATTTCACTAGTTTCTCTCCCCATTCCTTTTACTTCTGTGTGCAGGTTTGTTTTATAGTCCTGCATTTTTTAGTAATGTGGTTGAATTAAGATTTTTACTCTTTGTCAGATGTTACTGCGAGTTGTGATGCAGTTGAGTTGTTGTGCTGCAGTTGAGGCTGCTCTTCTCCCAGTCAGGCCAATTTATTTTGAGAAACAGGGTTTATGGAATAGCACCTACTTTGCTGATCCTTCTCATTAGCCTAATGGGAATTCATTACCAGACTCAGAGCTTTGATGAGAGCTAACTGGTAAGATAAGGAACCTGTGTTTTTCCTTTGAATACTGTATGATCTACATCAATATCCACATATTGACGTGTTGGTATTGTTTAACAGAGACCTTAGATGATAGTTAGCTGATCTCTTAGTAAATAATAAGATTTGGCATTAGCTGGGTTTTTTGCATCCGAGTCTACAGCAAATTGTATTATCCACTAGACTTTTATTTTCCCTATTTCAGTCCCTTTGGTTTTGAGCTGACACTTAATTCCTGTGAAGAACATCAAACAACTTAAAATTTCCCATCAATTGTTTATCCTTGGAGTTGTCCAAGAGGCATTTGGTCTGGTGCTGGGTGATGTGGTTTAGGAGTTACAGTGATAGTCCTGGGTTCTCTGGATGATCTTGAAGGTCTTTTCCAATCTTGATGATTCTGTGATACTGTCTAATCAGAGTATTTCTTGCTTACTTATCTAAGTAAACTAGGGTTTTTTCCATCTTTTCTGTTCTCTCTCCACCATTCTCTTCTGTATCTGGTTTAGATATTTGTTATAATGTTAGCAAGTTGATCAAGATATCTTATGCCACTTAGTTTTCCCATGCTACCTTAGAAAACAGGCACTTTGTTTTGGTTGCCCCTGTCTCTATATGCAATTGAACCTATGGTTAGCACTATTCACAGTGTGAACTATTTTACTGCTGTGTGGAAAACTGACTTCATTACCATCCATATGGCTTAGTGTTTTGCATAAATTTTCAATTTGGTAATCCACATTATTATTGTCCTCTTTGAACAAGCCTCGTCCTGCATGCAAGTACTTGATTTCTTTCCCCTCCTTCAAGGTTCTGTAGGATTTACATATTTTTGGTGACTGTGTATGACTGGAACTTTGGCTGGTGTTTACTTGTGTCTCTCCATGATGAGTTTTCTTCTATATATCTTCAGTTAGTGCTGCCTTCTGTAGTCCCTCTCACAGGTATTTATGGCACTTTGCTTTACTGAGAAATATGGTTGTTTTATAAAGGTGTGATTCACCCAGTATTTAAGGTAAAGCAATATTCATGCGCTAAAGCTCTATTACAGTGAAAATCTCTTAAGAAGACAATCATGGAGTACCATTAATTTCTGGTGTCATTTAACCTCCAGTCACATATTGTAGCATCATATTCTGTAACCTGCTTTTTGGGCAGGTGAGGTTAGTTTTTTAGCACCATGCCTGAAGTGAAACTTTGATGAAAGAAATTGGAAATTTCAGAGCAGCCTTGTTGTTTCCCAGCTTTCCTCTCAGCAAGTGCAAGGAACCTAGTAGCAATATGTTTCTCCACATCTTGCCCTTCAGAGTAAGGAAGCTTTGCCATGATCGCTTTGGCCTTCTTTATTTCGTGGTTGCTGGCTGCAGATGGTTGATGGAGGTGCATTTTGCAGGGATCTGTTAATGAATAGCTTCATTTCTTCTTTGCTGCCACAGTTTTGTTGGTGGCAGCAAAAGCAGAGGAGTGATTTTTGCTTTGTTTTGCAGTTTTAAAATAGTCAGTTAAGTATATTCTGGGGCAGATGATCAATCTTCCCTCTCCCCGACCTCACCTCCAGCTGACTGTCAGCCATATGAATTGTGCTGGCAGAGATCAGCTGGGCTTTGATACAGTTTTAGCTTTAACATTTTCAGTTCTGGCTTCATGTTTGCTCTGGATTTTAAGTGTTTGTGTCAGTGTGTACATAATCTGAAATTGTTTTGTCTCGTGGTGTTTCTTTCTCATGATATCTTTGAAATGCAGTAGTAATCTAGTGAGGAATTTTACTAAAGTTTCAAATTCATCTGCTCTGTGAAGTTGTTCTAGAAAAATAAGTGCTGTAAAGTTTTTGAGTGGTCATAAAATACATATCTTTAATTAATGTGTGTTCTAATTATGTTGAATCTGGTGTAAAATGAATATATGGATGAAATAATTTAGACAGGTCAGGTGCATGCCAAGGAAAGTGCTTTGGCATAAATGATACCACCTCTGACAAATTTTGTGCTGCTCTTTCAACAGAAAAGCATAATCTGTGTAGTTTATTATTTTGTTTCAAGGATTACCACTGATTTATGAAGATTGAAAACAATATTGGATAGGCCTCCTTGAAGTAGACTAAACCATTAGCCAATTTGGCATTTGATGGAGCTAAGCATGGATTTTGAAGGGGGTGAAGCTCAACAGTTTGTGTGGCTACTAAGCATTTCTACCACTTTTAATTCCCCTGTGTGACAGTGCCATATTAATTTGCATGGTTTTGCTTTATCTTTATTTTGGCTTCACATAGAGTATCTAATCACGCTTTGAATTCTTGTTCCCTATTTATTTTTAGCTTTATTCAACTCAGCTTACTTAGTCGACTGCCTCCATTTGTGTGCTACCCATTTGTCTCATCTAATTTAACAGTTGAGTTATAGGTAAAGCTAAGGTGACTTTTTTTTTCTTTTAATCCTGTTACTTTGGCAGTTGTGTAATATCCTACTAACTTGTCATTGCAGCCGATCAGATGATGATTCTGGGTCAGCATCAGCTTCTGGATCTGGTTCAAGCTCTGGAAGCAGTAGTGATGGAAGCAGCAGCCAGTCAGGCAGCAGTGACTCTGACTCTGGTTCAGAGTCAGGCACTCAATCAGAATCCGAGTCTGACGCATCCAGAGAGAAGAAACAAATTCAATCTAAACCACCGAAACTTGATGGGTCTGAGGTAAACAAGATACAGAAATTAATCCTTTGGTGGGGGGTGATAAGGAAATACTAAAAAAGTCTTCTTAAATTATTTTGAAGAGAAGTGTTCATTTAAAAAATAAAAAAAGATAATGAAGTGTTCTTAATTAGATTTTAACTTGATTGGGTTAGTGAAAGCATGTACGTTGCTGCCTTAAGCATTGGGCAAGTTTCTCATGTAACTTAAATTTGTGCTTTTAAAATTCTCACATTTTAAGTATTTTGAGTTAAAAGCCGACCTAAATTTCATCATACAAAAGCACTCACTAATTTAATGGAACTTATGGAAGAGACAGGTACACGTTATTCCTGAATTCTGTTTTTACATTGTTTCTCTAATGCTTGGTTTCATTGTATCAATAAGGAATTGTAAAAAAAAATTTCAAGCTTCCATATGCTTAGCTTTTTTAATCACTGAGTCAGCTAAATACATGAAAAGGTGGTGAAATTCTTGAGAAAGCTCTTCAATCCAGTGGGCCAGAATTACCTGCACTCTTCCATGTTTATGGAGTGGTATATATTTATAAAGAATGTTATAGATCAGTTACACAAAGAACTGAAGACTGTTAAGGATTCTCTGTTATTTTTTTTTCCCGTGTCCTCTAAGTATTACTGTTTAAAACAAAATCATAGAAGTTAAGCAATCTGAAAGAATTTGCGTGAATTTAAAATGCACTTTAAAAAGTTTTGTTTTAACAATTACCTACACAACTATGGTTAGACATGTTTCAGTAATTATCTTGGTGATTAGCATATAACATTCTGTTTTGTAGAAATCTTACGACTTTAAAAAGCTGTCTGATATTATTAGTTAATGCAGTGTTTTGTAGTGAAATTTTTTAATTGATAAAATTAAGATGCTTAAGAAAATAAAGGAGACTTTCAGTATGTTTAACTGACTCTTGTATCTCTATTCCTGTTTAGTTTTGGAAGTCTAGTCCAAGTATACTTGCTGTGCAAAGATCAGCAGTGCTCAAGAAGCAGCAACAACAACAACAAAAGGCAGCCTCATCAGATAGTGTTTCGGAAGAGGTGATTAATGTAATTTTTAAAATGTACACATGCCTGTCTCATTGTCTTACACATTGCAATAAAACTACATAGAGTAAATATATATTCTCTGAGTGTGCATAGAAGCCTGGGGTTAGTCTATAGAATTAACATGCAAATAACTGACATTTTTATACAAAAAAGTAAAGATATCTCTGATTACATTTTTTCAAGCGAGTTGTCCCAAAATTACAGCAGTCTTGATTCTGTGCTTGTTTTAGGTAGCTATTCTGTGTTGCCTGGATGAAATTTTCAAGCCACACAGTACTGACTCTAAATTGTATTTCGGCTTCTTGAGCTTTGTAAAGACAAAAAAAAATACTAAAATATTTTTTCGATGTGTTTTTTGTGAAAGCTATCTCTTGTAGTTTCCAGAAATTCCATATGAAGTAGAAAACTAATTTTTACAAGTCTTGCAATAGTTGCTACAAAAAAATTCTTGTATTTTAAAAATGAGGCCTGTATTCCGGGTATTTCAAAACCTAAATTGTAGGCTTAAGAAATGTTGACTTTTTGCAGTAGGAACATCTTTTAGGAACACTGATCGGAACTATGAAATGTAATTTATTTGTAAAGCAGTCTTTTTGTCCTATATTACAAAAACTTTGCCATGTGGTCACACTGATTTGGTTGGATATCTGTTCTTGTCTAATTTAGCCGCTCATCTTTTAAACAGGAGACTTAATCACGTATCATTAAAATGTTGATTTATAAATGTTAAGCACTTTCTTCTAGAAAGATACTTTTCAGGATAAAAGTTACTCTATACTAAATTTAAGACAATGAGATTGGCCTTAAGAAAATTTAACTTTAAGAAAGTTCTTGGTTTTTCTTCTATTGTAAAGAAAGAAGGGACGAATTGTTCTCAAAATTTCTTAAACTGGTGTTTTAATGTGAGGAAATATGGCAGGTGAAAAAGCTCTTGAGGGTAGGAGGTTTCATTAGGATTTTTACAGAGACGTCATCTTAATTAATGTGGAGCAGCTTACACCATGACTGTGTTTATGTAGGCACAGTGTTGATTTTTTAAGATGGGGATTTTATGTGGTGCTCTCCAGAGCAGTATTGGCATAGTATCATAGATGGATAAATACAAAAACAATATCAGTATTCTAACACCTAAACTGCAAGGCATGAAGGGGGTAAAACATGAATAATATGCCTTCAATTTGAAAGTGATGTCTCTTTTCAAAATCTACTTGTTAGAAGTACTTTATTCTCTTTGTATAATAATGAATATGCTATAATAATGAATTTGCTTTGGTTTATTTCCTCCCCCTGCAGGACTCCTCGAGTAGTGAAGATTCAGCAGATGACTCATCCAGTGAAACCAAGAAGAAAAAACATAAAGAGTAAGATATTTTCCTAAGTAATAGCACACATTTTTTAACATAGAGACAGATGGTTGTAGCTTATGCTTGATTTCCTCACTCTGAAGTGCTTAAGTTGTGTTTTTCCTTTGTCTTGGTCTTTCATTTACAATTTTTTAATTTTAAAATAAACTCTCAAATGGTCATCTCTATCACACTAGTTTCTCAGCAAAAGAGTCTGCAATGTTATTTGAAAACATTTATCAGTGCTTTTATTTTTAAAATACGTTGTTGCAGTTTACTTTTGAGTTCTTGTGGAGGTGGGAAGCTACTTAAATAGGCTGTCTTAAAGCAAATTAAAGTTAGAATCCCTTAGTTAATACCAGATGGCTTTTCTTTTGGATTTTTGTGGGATGGCTTTTGTTTCCTTTTTTTCCTTTCCTTGGACATGCTTAAAAGTTATTATAGTTTTGATATAAAATAACTTTATTAAATTGTTAATTAAGCTATTAAGATTGAATTTTCCTATATAAAGTCAGAGTTTGAATCAAGATACTGTGCCTCATCTTTCCTGTCACAAAATAAAAAAATCTCAATTAAGGAGAAATCAGGGAATCCTGCTACTCAGTCACAAATGTCTTACTCATGGTAGCTTGCGTGGCTGTGAAGCACTGACATCAGAGTTTAGTTGGAGCTTTTGGGAGCCAGTGCCACTCATGAGTTGCTGCAGTTCAGGTTTTTCAACATTTCTCAAATCTGCCTCTGTTGCTTCTCAATTCTCATGTCAAAGTTGCTGATTCTTTACATGGGCCACAGAGACCATAGGCATTAGACAATGTGGGACTCTCCAGAATACAATATGATAGGACTTTGTGATTTGAGCATGTCTAACTTCTGATGAGTATCTTATCTTTCCAGGTAGATTTGTTAAGTGCTTTGTTTTCGTAATGTCACGTTAATTCATTTTTTCATGCTGAAATTTATATAGAAATCCAGATCTTTGTTGTTATTTTAGATTTTAAATCTAGCTCTTGAGAACAGAAAACTTAGTCTACATCCTTTTTGTGCCATTGGGCATTTTTTTACTTACCTAATATTCACTGAGGGCAATTTTCTGTCTCATCAACTGACATAATTGTTGAAAGATTTTTATTTCTGTGAAGAGTCTTGAAATTACAGCAGATCCCTCATGGATGGATAACTGTTCTAGAAAATGCAACAACATGAAATTACTGTTTTGTCTTTCAACATGTACAGTGAAGACTGGCAAATGTCAGGATCAGGGTCAGTATCGGGAACTGGTTCAGATTCTGAATCGGAGGAAGACAGGGAGAAAAGCAGCTGTGAAGAGAGTGAATCTGACTATGAGCCAAAAAACAAAGTCAAAAGCCGGAAACCTCCAACCAGGTAAGAAGTTGGGCATTTGAATGCTCTGGTACTATTTCTGAAAAGCAGTTGAGTATTTACTACTACTATACGTGCAACTGAAAACAGTAATACTGAGGAAAAAAAACCAACTTTTTTTTAAATATACATAATGTGATAATATATTAATGCTTTCTAGTGAATACCTTTTCCTGTCTGCTTTAAATGAAGGCAAAGTAGTTGAACATTCATTAAATGCATGTATTCAGAAAACAATGCAGAAGATTTATTGTTGTCCCTGTTGAAACATCATTGTTGTGTCATACATTATTGTCTTGAAGAATTAAGCCAAAAAGTGGGAAAAAGAGTGCAGGACCAAAAAAGAGGCAACTTGATTCATCAGAGGATGATGATGAGGAGGATGATGATGATGATTATGATAAGAGGGGATCTCGTCGCCAGGCAACGGTCAACATTAGTTACAAAGAAGCTGAAGAAACTAAGACGGATTCTGATGATTTGCTAGAAGTTTGTGGAGAAGATGTTCCACAACCTGAAGAAGATGAATTTGAAACTATAGAGAAATTTATGGATAGTCGAGTTGGCCGTAAAGGAGGTATTTTTTTTTTAAGTGTTTTTAAGGTCCTTGTTAAGATCACGGTGCAACTTCAACGCATATTCTCAGCTATCGGTTAAAGAGCAATAGTTTTAAAGTTACAAAGAAGTCATACTGCTTTATCTTTCCTATTCATAAGAATGCTCCTATTCCCATCTAAGTATATCAGAATAAAATACAGAAAAATTGCATAAGTAGAAAATAAAAATCGAGTGGAAGATAGCACTGTATTGCATAAATGCATGCCATATTGTTATGACACTGTACAGGTCAGTGGTACTTGATCAGCACAAATTATGGACAATGCAGTGGAGAAAGTAGACTAGATGGGAGAGCTGACTAATAGTCTGAACATTGAAAGACAGTGTTGGCAAGGCTGAACCACTGAAATCATGATTTCAGTTACTGCAGTAAAAATACAGAACAATGTGTGCAATGGCTACAAAAAATGCATCTAAAATTGCAGTGATATCTAGAATTCTGCTTTATGTTTGAGTCTGCAAGTTAAAATCATAGACTCTTAGAATGGTTTTGGTTGGAAGGGACCTCAAAGAGCAGCTAATTCCAACTCCTGCCATTGGCAGGTATGCCTCCAACCTGGCCTTGAGCACTTAACTTCCAAGCATGGCAAATCAACAGGTTCTCAGGGTGTAACTGGGCAACTAGTTACGGTGTCTCACCCCTGTCATAGCAAAGAATTCTTTGTAATACCTAATCTAAAACTACTCTCCTTCAGTTTAGAGTCGTTACCCCTTGTCCTACTGCTACATGCCCTTGTCTAAAGCCCCTCTCCAGCCTTCTTGTAGCCTCCTTTAGGTATTAGAAGGTGGTGTAAGGCCTCCTCAGAGCCTTTTCTTCTCCTGGCATAACAGCCCCAACTCACAGCCTGTTTTCATACCATAGATGTTCCAGCCCTCTTACCATCTTGTTGATCTCCTCTGGATGTATTCCAGCAAGCCCACGTCCTTCTTATGGTGGAGGCCCCAGAGCCTGGGGTCTTCCTGTTTTCCCTTTTTCAAAAATGGGGTTTATATTTCTCCATTTCCAGTCAGTGTGAACATCCCTGGACTACCATGACCTCAAAAACTATGGTAGTGGCTTAGCTATTTCTTCTGCCAGTTCCCTCAGGACCTGTAGGTGTATCTCATAATGTTCCATGGACTTGAGCACTTTCTGTTTCCTTAATTGGTCTCAAATGTGATCTTTTCCTGGAGTGGGAGATTTTTCCTTCTCCCATTCCCTTCCTGCCTTTTCCTCTCTGGTGTGATGAGTCGCTTGCTGGTGAAGACTGAGGCAAAACAGTTTTTGAGTACCTCAGTCTGCTCCTTGTCCCAAATAACCGGTTCTCCCATACTAGGATTCTTAATTATAAAAACAAACACATGAAAAAGCCCTACCCAAATGCAGAGCCACTTGCACTTCAGGGGCATTAATTAGACCTATTGTCCATTAATAGGTGTAATTAATTACACCATTAATTACACCTATTGTCTAAAGTTGCTGAGCCATCTCAGAACTTGCACTCCTTTTTTTCCTCTCAAATTCCCTCTTGCATGCTATCCCATATCCTGCTCCAGTACATGGTGCTACTGCTAACAGTACACACACTTAGTTTAGGAAGTAAACTTCTTTCATTCTTCCTGCCCAGGTAATGTTGCTACTTTTTAGCGTTACCTCTCTGGGACTTCATCTGCTCCTGCAGCTTGCTTGTCTCATTTCCCTATCAACACCACTGAGATTAGCTCAGTTGGTTAGTGCTGGGTGCTAATATCGCCAGGGTTGTGGCTTTGATCCCCATACAGGCTTAAGAGTTGGAATCCATGATCCTTATGGGTCCTACCCAGCTCATTATATGCTGTGATTCTGTAACCTGTCCTCACCAAAATGAGCCTATTTTCTGCTGCTGGTATGCTGCAGCTACAATACAATCTGTACTTTATAATTTTTACCTGGTGAGATAACAGTCAGGACAAGCAACAAACTTGTTTCGGAAGCAGGAGATTTATAGTGTCCCTGTTAGTAAGTTTTTCATGTCTTGAGGCTGATCAGATGTAACATCAGATGTCTTATTTATGCTCAGAGATAACAATAGCATAACAGAAAGATGACAAACAGTGTTAGTGTGGAGCATTCCCTAGTGACTGCTTTAAAAACGGGGAATACAAATAAAATTCTCGTGAGGAAAGATAAGATGTTGCAGGTTAGGTGTAGAAGTTTTGGCTGCTTTTTTGATTCTCTTGACTACTTGTGCATGTGTTAATATATCTACATTATAATCTTTCAAATAACAGTAATGACATGAGTGCAGTAGACACAAGTATATGCTCATCTAAAATTACCATCAATTACTTTACTACATTTCTAAATGGTTAACTTACAACAATGCACACTTACTCAAGGCATATGATGTGGTTTCTTTCTCAGCCACAGGTGCTGCAACCACAATATATGCTGTTGAGGCAGATGGTGACCCAAATGCTGGGTTTGAAAAGTCAAAGGAGCCGGCAGAAGTGCAGTATCTTATTAAATGGAAAGGTTGGTCACACATCCATAACACCTGGGAAACAGAGGAAACGCTGAAGCAACAAAACGTTAAAGGAATGAAGAAACTTGACAATTACAAGAAAAAGGATCAGGAAACAAAACGATGGTGAATCTTTTTATTTTTATGATACTTATTTTGAAACACTCAGGGTGTTCTATTGTGTTTCTGAGACATGTTACCTGGTTTTGAGGACATAATTTTGTGTGCCTGTGCAATGGGAAGATAAAAACTTGGAAAGCCAAAGCCCTTTTAACGTGTTCCAGTAACATAATCTCTGAATCTGGTGTCTATGTGTGCCTCTGTGTCTATGTGGTATAAAAGGAGTTTTAATAAGATGGGTAGTGTTTAAAAATGAATAATAAACTGTACCTTTTAATAATTCTTCCATTATACTTTGATTTGAGTTCTTCAGGAATTGCTGTGAGGATCAGTATTTTCTTGGTGTATTACCCATTTCAGGTTACTTTGAAGAATTCAGTTTTCTTTGCTGAAACCTGGGGTTGAAGCTTGAGAATAAAAACATGAAGAAATAGACATATTTTAAAGTCACTTCTTTGGTGTCCAGTTTTATTAGTATGATTAATATAATCAATGAATGCTGGTGGGATTTTTAGCAACTAGTCATTAGATGGATTCTTGCAGAGTGAGTCACCCTGACTACTATTCCATGAAAATAACCTGTGAGGCGTACTGCTTATCCAGAGACACAGCTACTACAGCTATCAGTTGTACTGGTCAAGCAACTAATGGAGAATACTTATTTTCAGCAGTAACTATTTTTGGTCATTAATGGTGAGGCACTTAGGCCAGACACTGCCATTTTGTAGTAGGGATTTTTAAATTGTTCCTTCAAAAAAGCTTTCCAGGCAAGATTCATGAGATGATTACATTCGGAGCTATAGAGTTGCTGAATTTTCTTAGTTTTAGCTGTCTACGGTGTAATAAGTGTTGTAAATTAATTCCCACTCCAGGCTAAAAAATGCTTCTCCAGAAGATGTGGAATATTACAACTGCCAGCAGGAGCTTACCGATGATCTACATAAACAATACCAGATAGTGGAAAGAATAATTGGTATGTTACAAACTTGTGGACAGAAATCCATGTCGGGGTTTCTGAATGTTCTCATTGCTCTTGTATTTGTAGTTAAGAAATGTAAAATATTGATATCACCAACTTTTTAATCCCCAAAAAAAATTCAGGTAAAGAGAAGAGCTGTCAGGCTGTCTGTATGGGTCTAGCTTCTGTTGTGTTATTACCTAAAATGAATGTTTTCCTACAGTACAGAAGTAAAATGCTGATCTCTGCATTTTTGCAGCTCATTCAAATCAGAAATCAGCTGCTGGTTATCCAGACTACTATTGTAAGTGGCAGGGTCTGCCTTACTCTGAATGTAGCTGGGAAGATGGAGCTCTCATTGCCAAAAAGTTTCAGGCACGCATTGATGAGTACTTCAGCAGAAATCAATCCAAGACCACTCCCTTTAAAGACTGCAAGGTGAGTAGGTAATTTGCAATGGATTTATAATCACTTGCAGTGGGTTTGGCTGGGATAGGGTTAATTTTCTTCATAGCAACCTCTGCAGTCTGTGGTTTAGATTTGTGACCTAAATGGTTTTGGTAACAGATATTGACTGTTGCTGTACAGCACTTGCACAGTGCCTTCTCTGTGTCCTGTTGTGTCATCCCCACCATGAGCAGGCCAGGAGGGAACACACCAGTAACAGCTGAACCCCAGATGACCAAAGAGGTGCTTGGTGCAATTTAATGTCTTACTCAACAATAAATTGAGTGGGCTGAGCAGGGGCTGCCTGTTGCCTGGGGAGGTGTTGGTCATCAGTCTGCTGGTGAATTGATGTGTAGCTCACATTCTGTCACTTGTGTGGTTTTTATTCTGTGGGTTTTTTTGTTTTGATTGGGTGAGTGCTTTCCCTTCACTCAGTAGACTCCTTATTTTGACCCACAATGTTTTTCTCATTTTTGCCTTTTCATTCCTCTCTCTTGTTCCTCGAGGGTGGGAAGTGAGTAAGCAGTTGGGTGGCAGCTTGGCTCCTGGCCAAGTTCAAGCTACCACGTCAGTTGCAGTGGTAGAAATACGTATTTTTATTTATTTATTTATTTTAATCTGCCTATAAAATACATATTATGAATTTTTTGGAAGTCTTTTCAGAATACCAGTAATGATGTATAGTAGGATGGATGGACAATAGCACTACTGAGGGTAGGTTTTTTAGATACCAGTCCCCTGCCTTTTACTAGCATTCAGAAATGGGTTTATTTTAAAAGAAGACTTTGAGTGAGTTAATGTCACTCATGTTGTGACATTTAGATTAGCAAACTAGTTTCAACTTGTAGATTACTTGGTGTTCTTATATGGCCTTTTTTTCATTGATGGCTAAAAAGTAGAGTTGATGACCTACTAAGTACCTGCTGTTACTTTTTCTGTAGGAAGATCTTTTGGTAATTTCAATCAGTTACAGTTCAATCATTGATGATGAATTTATTTTTCACAGGTTCTAAAACAAAGGCCACGGTTTGTTGCATTAAAAAAGCAACCATCTTATATTGGAGGACATGAAAGTTTAGAGTTAAGAGATTATCAGTTAAATGGGTTGAATTGGCTTGCTCACTCATGGTGCAAGTAAGTAGTCTCAAATTTGTTTGTTTGTAAATTACAGGCATTTGTAAAGTTTTGGAATTTTTTTTCTGTTGGGTTTGTTTAAGTTAGAGATTTTCATACTGTAAGCTCAAAGTAGAGGTCTGAAGGGACTAGTTTTGCTCTAAGTAGTACCAGAATTATCATTCTATGGCCATTCTCAACCAAAACCAGCAAAGATGTGTCATTACATGCTTTTAGTTTTAATGGAATAAGTCATAGTTTTAAAACAATCAACAAACCTAAAACAGTAAAATGAGAAAACCCAAACAAACATTTCTGGAATATAAACATTAGTATTAAACTTCTAAAATTATACTCAGGCGGACTACTTGCAACCTTTTTGTTAATTTAAGGGAATAGGAGGGGTTGGAAATCTTTTTATGGAAAAACAATATAAATAAATTTCTTCAAAATGTATAGCAGCAAAAATCATGAAAACTTTTATGAGTAGGTTTTGTGCACAAAAGATAGTAATTTCTTTTTATCCAAACCTTCGCCATCTCCACACCTCCCCTAAATAGCTTTGTTTCTTTCTTTTTTTCTTTTTTTTTTTTNTTTTTTTTTTCTTTTTTTTTTTTAGAGGGAATAGCTGTATTCTCGCAGATGAAATGGGTCTGGGTAAAACAATACAAACAATTTCTTTTCTGAACTATCTGTTTCACGAGCATCAATTGTACGGGCCTTTCTTGTTGGTTGTGCCACTTTCTACCTTGACGTCTTGGCAGAGAGAGATTCAAACCTGGGCTCCTCAGATGAATGCTGTAGTTTACTTAGGAGACATAACTAGTAGAAATATGGTGAGTATTTCTCCTTGTCGTTGGAAAGTCTTGTACATGAACGAGATATACTTCACATTCTTATCATCTGCATATCTCAAATATTTTGATTGGGACTGAATAAATATTTGCTGAAGCCCCGTGTCTTTAAAATGTGAATTGAAAGCTTGGATTTTGATCTCATGTAAATGTGTGTGAGAGATATCCTTTCTGCTTAATAGTCAGCAGAATTAAAATTTTTGTCTTGCATTTGAAAACCAGCTATCTTCTGCCATGGGATTATTTAGGTGGCTGTAGGGGAAATAAGTATGTAAGAAAACCAGTCATGATCTTATTTTATGAAAGGTTGTTGGTTTGTTAATGTGTTAGTAATCTTACCCATTAAAAGTTCTTGTATGGTTACATGCGTGTGTGTGTATATATATAGTGTATATATGTATGTGTACATATTTATGTATAGAATGTTTATATATATACACATATACACACACACACACACACATATATATGTGTCATATGTGTGTGTGTTTTCCTTCTGTTTTGTTTCCATATTGTTTTATATTGTTAATTGTCTACATTGTTGCAGTATTTAAATTGATTCCAGTCAGCAAGATCTTTTTTCTACTGCTTATAGTTTACTTGTTTCTTTTTGTAGATAAGAACTCATGAGTGGATGCATCCACAGACCAAACGATTGAAATTTAACATACTCTTAACAACATACGAAATTTTGCTAAAGGATAAGGTAATTGCCTTTCTGTGAGGAGACAAAAATAATTTCCCTAATATAGAATTCTCTTTAGACTTGCATGTGTTTGACTTATGGCCCATTAAATTTATGGACAGTCTGATAGTTTTTGCTTTTGAAAGTCCGACAATGTGTAGTTTTGGGTTTTGTTTCTTTGGGGGGCTTTTATTTTAAGCACTTCTGGGTTTTACATATGTATGATGCTTTCTTAGGATGACTACACAGCTTTTTATTGAACCTGGAAAATGTAAAAGCCATAATGAGTACTAAAAACACATAGCTGTTATTTTATTAAAATAAACCAAGAAATGATTGGTTTATAGCTTGATTATATAATGTGGGAAATCATGTAATGTGTTAATTTGAATTATGTTTCCGCCCTTCTCCACTTCTTTTCCAAGTCATTCCTTGGTGGTCTGAATTGGGCATTCATAGGAGTTGATGAAGCTCATCGTTTGAAAAATGACGACTCTCTTCTGTACAAAACTTTAATAGACTTTAAGTCTAACCATCGTCTTCTTATTACTGGAACACCTCTGCAAAACTCTCTCAAAGAGCTTTGGTCTTTACTGCACTTCATCATGCCAGAAAAGTAAGAAAGCATTTTTTGTCAAGTCTGTTATGGCAAAGTAGTGTAGTGAAGTGAGAATCAGCAGAAGCAGGGAATTGTACTGAAAGATAGCTTAAATATCCTACATAAAATAAATGCACGTATCTTTTCATGCTGCTTTAGGTAAGTTATTTTGGTAGCAGATGTCCCCTTTTCCCATTTTACCAGTGTGCAAAAGTGATGGGTAGAGGTACGGGCCAGAACCTGACCCTGAGCCAAAAAAGGTTTTGCCTTAGCCTAAGAGAAAAACCATATAGGTTTGCTCTGGGGGAAGAAGAATGGATGGGATTTTTCTTGTGTTAGTACTATTAATGAAAACAAATTTGTGTCAAGATACCAAATACCCGATAGTTCAACCAGATAACTGATTTTTCCATATGTTTTGCATATGGTAAGCTTATTGCATTGACCTGATTTTGTACTGACTTGTTTAAATCTGAGGTAAACTAGAGCTCGTGTGAAAGCACATGTTCCTGTCAGACATCTTGTAAATGCCAAGCACCATAACTATTTAGTTTGAACTATGGATTATACTGATTTTCTCAGAATGTTACAAGCAAAGCCACTGAGGTTGGGTGGCCATTATTCATTTGTTTGATCATAAACTCCGTTCTCCAAGTCTATAGTACAGACAAGCTACACATCAGCTAAACCGTATGAGCTGCAAGACACATTTTAAGTATATTCTTGTTCTCTTGCACACCCTCTAGACATGGAGCTGGCTTTTATACTGTCTTGATAAAATATAATAATGGAATTTTCTTCAACCATCTAGACAAGTGTCCTTGCTGAAGAAGAAAAACATTGTATTTCCATTATGGAATCAGAAGTTTTAATTCTGTAGACATTTCTGGAAAATTACATTCTTCTATTTACAGGCACAATATCTGGAATTTCTTGGGAAATGAAATTTCAGAAATTGGATAAAAGAGAAGAGAGTGGAGAAGAAATCTGAATGTATATGTGTTTTTGTGGTATATGTATACATGTTCTGTGTCTGTGTTATCTTTCTTCATGAATTTTGCTTCATCAGGTCATTCACAGCATGACACTATTTTGCGCTTATACTTTATTTTGTTGAAGGTTTTCCTCATGGGAAGATTTTGAAGAGGAGCATGGCAAAGGGAGAGAGTATGGTTATGCAAGTCTTCACAAAGAACTTGAACCATTTCTGCTGAGAAGAGTTAAAAAAGATGTTGAAAAGTCTTTACCTGCTAAAGTTGAGCAAATTCTGAGGATGGAAATGAGCGCATTGCAGAAGCAATACTACAAGTATGTACCAACTCTTTGTATATTCTGCTGTTTCAGTGGTATGTCTATGCACAATTTACTGAATTACAGTGGTTTGTATACTGTACGGAAGTTGAGGCTTCTTCATGTACCCTACAGAATATGGTTTCACAGCAGTAAAATTCTGTTAAGCAGGGGCTCAGGAATTATGTTGGTCTAATGTCTATTCATGTAGTTTCTTTTGTTTGGTTTATTGAGCGATGCTTTTTTTCTTTAGTTCAGAGAGGAACTTTTTGGGAGATGGTTTTTTTCTTTAGCTTGTTCCTATTTTGACAGCTTCCATCTGTCTTACTCCCACACATGGTTAGAAGTTACTAATACTGTACATCTTATTTCATAGGTGGATTTTAACCAGGAATTATAAAGCCCTTAGCAAAGGTTCAAAAGGCAGTACCTCAGGCTTTTTGAACATCATGATGGAACTCAAGAAGTGTTGCAACCATTGCTACCTCATTAAACCACCAGATGATAATGAATTCTATAATAAACAGGAGGCCTTACAGGTAATGTCACCTTTTAATAAAAGAAAAAAAAAGAGAGGTTTTACATCTGTAGTTTTCACAGAATTTTATAGTGCCTTGTCAGTTCATTATTTCTTATTGAAGTGTATTAAGGAAAAAAAGATGTGCAAAACGTGCATCTTGGGCTTTTACAGTGAAGTATTTTTTGATTCTTAATTGGAACTGAATAATTGACAGAGAATTGAGTAAGTTAATATGCGCAGTTTTAATTACATATTATTGTGTGGATGTTTAAAACTGTAAAATTCTTCAGGAATATCCGAATTTCTGCCCACAGTAATAGATAGAAAAGCAAATCTCAGATGGATGTCCAACATACCCCAGTGTGTATTAGTGTTGAGATTAATTTATTTTGCAATGTATGTTTCTTGGGTTTTGTAGCATTTAATACGTAGCAGCGGGAAACTAATCCTTCTTGACAAGCTACTGATTCGTCTGCGAGAACGTGGCAACAGAGTCCTGATTTTCTCACAGATGGTAAGGATGCTGGACATCCTGGCAGAATATCTGAAATATCGTCAATTCCCATTTCAGGTAAAAAACTTGCTGGTAATAGCAGCTAAGAAGCTTTGATCTTGAATATTAAAAATTTCTTTACTATGAGGGTGCCAAAGCACTGGGACACGTTGACTAGAGATTATGACATTTCTGTCTGTTGCTGAGGTCCAAAAGCTAGTTGGACATGACCTTGGGCAGCATGTTTTAGCTGTCCCTGCCTGAGTAGAGGATTTAGACAAGATGACCCTCAGCAGTCCATTTCAGTTTTGTGATTATATGACCTTTACCCCTTTGATTAAAAAAAAAATTGAAGAAAATGCCCTCTTTTTCTAGAAAGGGACTGGCTCTATGATGAATGTTATTTTGAAGGGAAACAGATGAATTAGAAATTATGTGAGCTGTTATTTACTTTTTTCTCTTCACATAATAGTTTTGGCAGCTGACAATTGAAGTTGCTCTGATATTGAGTATAGTATAAAAATAATTTTTAACTGTTGTTCTCGGTCTTTTTAGAGACTTGATGGATCAATAAAAGGGGAATTGAGAAAACAAGCACTGGATCATTTTAATGCAGAAGGATCAGAGGTATGGTATTTTTTTTCTGTGAAGTTAGTTTTTTTTTTTCCCGAGAAGTACAAAAAGATATTGCACAGAAAAGGAGGGCTGAAAAAAGTGAGGAGTATATCAATAAGGCTGGAAATTCATTGCTACTGCCTGGAGTATAAGGTTTATATAAATCTTTTTTTTTTAAGAAGAGGTTAAGTAGAAAACACATAAATTTGGAAAATGGTAGCTGATTGTTCTATGAATTCTGCAGAATTTTAACCCCAGCTTTGTTCCTCTAGAATTTAATAATGTTTACAAGAGTGCTGAACTTAAACAGTTACATGCAAAAATCCTTTGGCAATGGGCTGAGCTAACTTCATATATCCTTGCACAAACATTCATATTTTACTTGTCTCAAATAAAATTCCTGTTATCTTCATTTGTTGCCATCTGTTACGTGCTATGGAAGAAATAGTGATGTACTGATTTCTAGCAATTCTTTGTGGGCAACCTGTGAGTATGTAGTCATCTGTTAACGATTCTTTAGATTCTGAACTGGAATATTTGTACCTTATTTAGCACTCCTATTATGTAAGTCATTCCATGTCTTTGGATCAGTTTAAATCTTTTGTCCTACACTCTCAGATTTGGGGGAGGAGAGGTTGGTTGGTCATTGATTTTGGGGTTTTGTTTGTTTGGTTTGATTGGTATTTGAAGATAGCATTTGTTATTTGCTGCTGAGTTGTCTGCCTTGTGGAGGGAGAAGGACTGAACTCCATGTTCAATACAAAAACGAACTCTCTTTCAAATTTCTTTTCAAATTGTTGTGAAATCAGACATCAGAAATTTCAGACATTTTCTGAGATCTTAGCAGTGACACTGTACATTTTTTGAGATGAAGAAGAATTTAAACCATGCATTTCTAAAACTGAGGCAAACTCTGCATTTGCACAGTGGGAAAAAGAGGGCTCTTAGTTTTATTTTTTATTTCCTAAAATTTTTGGAGGGGATTTTGCAGAGTTTTTGTATTACTGAACTAAAGGCTACCTGAAAATCTTTAATGCAATTACCAGGATTCCTTCCTTATTGTAATGGTTGCTGATTCCTGTAGCTGTACTGAAAATCGGGTTTGTTTGGGGTTTCTTAACCTGCTTTACTTTAGCTTGGATTTCATATTTTGGTTTTTTGCATGTCTCAGTATCCTTCTACAGTCTTTCATAGTTACAAAAGTGATTCAGTAATTTTATATTGCCTACAGGGGTTTTTCTCCTTGCTGTTTACCTGTTTTCGTATTGTTCATGAATATGCTGGACAGCATTGAATTTGGAAGATTTTTGCTTCTGTCTCTTAATCAGTTATGTGTAGGCTCAAGTGCTTTCCCTGCTCTGATATGACTGTTCAGTCTTCCAGGGCTTGGGGCAGGGAGGGTGGGAGAGCGCTTTTGTAACATTAAAGGCTTTGACAGTAAGATTTGGTGGTTTTTTGGCCAGTCTGTTTTTTTGGGGGTGTCTTGCTCAATGATCCTCAGCTAGGATACTGCTTCCGTTAAACTGTTGAGAAGTCAGTAACTTTATGAAAGAAATTGGTAATCAGCATTTGCTTTATATTTTAAAAAGCTTTAAGCATAGAGCAATTATGGATTTGGTAGTATATGATTTATTAGTCTGCACTACATACTGCATTAAGTTGATACCTTTAGGAATATTAAAGTATTGTATATAAAACTATTTCCTACTTTATAATTTCAGGACTTCTGCTTTTTACTGTCTACCAGAGCTGGAGGATTAGGTATCAACTTGGCATCTGCTGATACTGTGGTTATATTTGATTCTGACTGGAATCCACAGAACGATCTGCAGGCACAGGCTAGAGCCCATAGAATTGGACAGAAGAAACAGGTAATCACGCTCAGTTTAAACTCCAGACTTGGAAGGACACTTCTGTACATCAGCTGTCCACTCTCTGTCTGTGCCAGTCAGTTCTCATGTATTTTTGAGAATAACTAATACTTTCTGCGTATGTTCAGAAATGTTAGTAATGATCGTTTCTTTTTTTCTAAGTCTCCATACATGAAGAAATAATATGGCAGCTATGGTAGTTGGGTGGGAGAGGGAGAAGAGTTGTGGACTTGTCTGTCTTACATTCATTGGTATGATGTCATTCTACTAAATAACTGCTACATCGGACACATCCCTGATGCTTAGATATTCTAGTTCTCAACCGGATTGTTTCCTTCTTACAGAAGACATACGGTAACAATTACCATTATGGTATTATTGCCTCTGGCAATACTTGTGCCGAGTCACTGAGGTTTATAAAGAATGGTTTAAGACTATTTATTCGGGCTTTTTAAAACTTCCTGTGAAGACTGTGGTAATGTGATTAAACTAGTATTTCGTATTAGAAATCCAGAAAAAAAAATCTGGAGTTATGTAATAAGAACTGAGATTTCTGCTTCTAAATATTTTTATTTTTTAAATACACATAGGTTAATATTTATCGACTAGTCACAAAAGGATCGGTAGAAGAAGATATTCTTGAACGAGCCAAGAAAAAGATGGTGTTAGATCATTTAGTAATTCAGAGAATGGACACTACAGGGAAGACTGTGTTACATACAGGCTCTACTCCTTCAAGGTACCTTTGTATTTGTTTCTATACCAACTTACCCTTAAGAATATTTCACTTGTAAATGAAAGGCAAGACATAAGATGCAATGTCTTTGTAGATTTTTATTTGCATACTAAATGTGTATCTCAAATGTATGAAGAGTTTATATTTAACAGTGAAAAGAAAGCTTAATTGACTCATGATTATAGAGAACTTTTCCAAGTTAATAAGTTAAATTTTTTTTCCTGGAACATCATTTATTTCAGCTCAACACCTTTTAATAAGGAGGAGTTGTCAGCAATTTTGAAGTTTGGTGCTGAGGAACTTTTTAAAGAACCTGAAGGAGAAGAACAGGAGCCTCAAGTAAGTAGCGCTTCTGGACTAGGTAGATAAAACAGCTGAAAATATGTATGAATGATTTAATTGTAAAGAGAAACTTTTTTTTTATCCTCAGGAAATGGATATAGATGAAATATTGAAGAGGGCTGAAACTCGGGAAAATGAGCCAGGTCCTTTAACTGTAGGAGATGAGTTGCTTTCACAGTTCAAGGTATGGCTCTGCTCCCTCCTTCTTGCTATACTTCCCTTTTTAAACAGTACTATTTCTCTTTTGTGTATCTTATCTCTCCATTCACCCGAAATAGATGCCTCGGTAAGTCAGCTCTGTATTGCTTCCTAATAAAATGGTTTTTTGCCTATACATGGTACTTCATCATCAGTATAAACAATTAAAAATACATTATGTATTTTGATAATAAAATGAGATGTATTTATGAATGCATTAATTATTAGAATTTTAATTTTGTGTTTTATTTACTGCCTTTGTTATTAACCAGCTATAGTATCATTAAATGCAATATATTCTTTGTGTTTCTCACACATTTCTCCAAGTTGCTTTTAGCTCCAAAGTAAACTTGGAATGGCAGGTGTTTTTAAGTGCTATCAGTTAAACATATTATGTGTGGGGAAAAAATAATGGAGAGCATGATATGTTTGTTTAGTTCAGGAGATTATTAAATGGCTCTCCTGATAATCACTCATTTACAACATATTTTTGATATCTGCATAGTATTGATGTTTGGTTACTTTTACGCTATTATAGTTTCACATTAGATCTGGCATTTAAATGTTGTTAGTCCTATTTTAAAGGAAGTTAAACAACAGTCGTAGAGGTGTGAGGGCCTTGATCCTCCTTGTATCTCAGCCCATGCTGAAAGGAGTCTTGTCTTTCCTAAATGAATGAAAGTACTTTCATTAGAGATGATTTAATGAATTAAAAATTTTAAGTTATCTTATAAAAAATAGCATATATAGAGAGATAAAATATGTAAATATTATATGTATAAATGCCTAAAATATGGCATCTGTAACTACATGTTTGTAAAACAGTAGTTGATTAGTCTTTTTCAAATTGTGTCTTTTATTCATGTGATGAAAATATATACATTTTGATGTACAAGGTGGCCAACTTCTCCAATATGGATGAAGATGATATTGAGTTGGAACCAGAAAGGAATTCAAGAAATTGGGAAGAAATCATTCCAGAGGTCCAGAGGCGAAGAATAGAAGAGGAGGAAAGACAAAAAGAACTTGAAGAAATATACATGCTTCCAAGGATGAGAAACTGTGCAAAACAGGTCTCTCTTGGTTCTGACTGAATTGTAGTTCTGTGTTGCTTTTGGTGTTATTTTGTTTTGGGGTTTTTTTGTTTTTTCCCTTTTCTGAACACATGTTTTTTGACAGAACAGGTAAAACTTCCTTGTATTTGTTACTTACATAGCTTGCTTGCTCTGGAATTCCAGATTAGCTTCAATGGCAGCGAAGGGAGGCGCAGTAGGAGTAGAAGATACTCTGGATCTGATAGTGACTCCATCTCAGAAAGAAAAAGGCCAAAAAAACGTGGAAGACCACGAACTATTCCTCGAGAAAATATTAAAGGATTTAGTGATGCAGAGATCAGGCGGTAAGATATGGGAGGACATGCATATTTAAAGGGGCAAGAAATTACAGTTATTTTTATTAATAGTATTTTTATTAGTCTTGAAACTACAGTTGGTAATCTGTTTTTCCTGAAGTTGTTTGAAATCTTTTTATTCTAGGCATTTAATGTTTTTACCTTGTGGTGCTGACATAATAAACTGTTACAGCCAGAATTTAAACCAAATTTAATGAGGTATAAAATCGGGTTTGAAAAATGTTCATGTTTGGTTTAAATTTTTTAGTTCCTGCAGCCTGTGAAGACAGTAGTTTCACTGGATGATTATTGGCAGTGATTTTACAAGGTGTGAACTTTCCTTTAAAAAGAAACAAGCAAAATAATCTGTTTTCCACCAATTTATCTAAAACCTGTGGAGCTGTAACAATCTGTTACATCTGTTCGGTGACGAAAAAATTTGATTGGATTTTGTCTTATTTTTAAACTTCTTGGCACTATAATTGAATTTTTATGTCCTGCTTTTTTAAAACTAAGAAAATATAAAATTGTATTTGAAACTTGTACTATCATTGGTCCCTTCTGTACATGCTAAGTATTTGCTGAAGTATTGTTTTGGTAGGAGGAGGAGGAATTCTTTTAGTAAATATTTTTGGGTTTTTGAAATGGTACTTTGCTTCTGAAATTTAAGTATGCATGTTTCTCTAAAATGCTGTAAAGTTTTCAGAGTATATTTTTTAGAGGAATAACTGAAGATCCTTTTTAGCTAGCTATCTCATCTAACAGTGAGGTAAATTGGTACTTTTTTCAAGGCTATTCTTTTTATTTGTGCTTGCACAAACAGTTTCATTGTTGAGGAAGTTTTGTTTCTTCTTTATATTAATTAATTTATTTTAATTTTATTTTTATTTCATTTTCTTTCTCCTCCAAGTATCTCCAGTTTCTTTCCATTGCTTAGATATTTCAACAGATAGAATCTTTCATGTCATTTTCTGAATCTTCCAATTACCTGTTGGAGATTGCTCTTTTTAATAACTGTATAATTACACATAGCATAATGTCTGAAATCTTCATTTACTGTAAATCCACATTCAGTTCTCATTTTTAGATACATACAGCTGCGGAATCCTCAGTCTTGTGAAATTAATAAAATAATTTCTGAAATAAATTTTATCTTCTATTGTTTTATTTATATCAGTTCTCAAAGCCATAAAACTGATTTTATTCATCCAAATATATGAAGCTACTCTAATCTTTCTACCTTTTTCCCCCCATTGTCCACATAGCATTATACTAAGATTAACAATTGTATCAATATAACTTTAAAAGAAATGTAGTTGGTAAGCATATATTTAAATGGCAAAATTATTTTCTGTTACTAGGTTTATCAAGAGTTACAAGAAATTTGGTGGCCCTCTTGAGAGGTAAAGTTGTTTGATTATTATTTATGTGGCAACTTTGGAATCTCTTTTTTATAAAAATCAGAATGTACCATGAAACTTTACGCAGCAGGGGAAACACATCATCTTGAATATAGTGCGACTTCAGTGACTTCCATTTCTTTATGAATGGTGTATGTGCAGACAGCCACACAACAGGTCTTGCAGTTTGGAGGAATGCTTCCTTTATATTTATCTGCTGACTTGTTTAATCTTCTTCGGTGATAATCATTCTCTTGCCATGTTTAATAAGCCTTTTGGAAGCCTGTCAGTTTATCCACTCTGACTGTCAAAGTTAGTTTTGCATTTTACATATGGTCAATCGTAGTTTTTAAGCGTCTTTCATTATTCTTATTTTTAAAAAAGCCTTCTCATCCTTAAAAATATTAATCCTTAGAAATATTTATAGTGCCTATGATCATGTGATACATATATGTATGTGTGATTTAATGATTCCTTTTCTTTTCTAAAGAAATGTGCAATAATTTAACACTAGGGTTAGGGTTCTTTACAGTTCTTGTTTTATTGTCCTCATACCTAAATCATTTAGGGTTTTTTTTTCTCTTGGATCAAAATTGTACACCAAATAGAAACTACAGGTGACTGATAACTTCCATGATCATTCTTTTAGTTTTGAAGTCTGAGGGAGTCATTCACAACAGCCAAATTTTCAGAGTTACAAAATGAGGTTTTTTTTTATTATTATTACAGGTTAGATGCTGTAGCTAGAGATGCTGAGCTAGTTGATAAGTCAGAGACAGATCTCAGACGTTTGGGAGAGCTTGTACATAATGGATGCATTAAAGCCTTAAAGGACAATTCATCTGGACAAGAAAGAGCAGGTACAGTATTCAGGGGGCTTGAGGGGACAGTGAAAAATGTCAGGAAGAATGAGTTACACTTGCCGTCTAATCAAAAAAAAACAACAAAGTTTTGGGGAAATATGAACAAAAATGTGGTGTGTACTGGATGATTTAAAAAGCCCAGGGTTATAGTAAAGTGATTTTTTACCTTTCTGTGTGTGACTTACCACTGAAAAATGCAGTAGGTTTTTGATTTGCTGTAAAATTTAGAAGTACTCCTGTTATGTAGGGGCTTTTCAATTCTGAAGCATTTAATTCAATCACTTGGTCAAGAAAAGGTGATGTGATGTAATTGTTTTCTTTACATTTTTCTGATGTTATTTGTAAAGGTAAATATTTTAATAGCTTTGTCTTTTATTTTAAGGAGGTAGACTTGGGAAGGTTAAAGGTCCAACATTCCGAATCTCAGGAGTGCAAGTAAATGCAAAGTTAGTCATCTCTCATGAAGAAGAATTGGCACCATTGCACAAATCCATTCCTTCAGATCCAGAAGAAAGGAAAAGGTACTGATATGTGCATATTTTTAAGGGAGTAGTAATGCAGGAAGCTTCTCAAGTCTTATGAGCTATTTATTTTCAGCTTTGACTTAAACACACTGTTAAAAGCCTTGTGCTTCTATTCCCTTTAAAAACTGGCAGCGGTAACCTGCTCCACAGCTGTACTTTGTTTTTTCTTCCTTTGCCACAGAAGCCAGTAACAGCTTTTACTTGTCAGTGGTATTCACTATGAACTGTGTTCAGTTACTGACAATAATTAGGACTAGAATTTAGGCTTGGTGAGGAACTAAATGTGTCAACTCTGCTTGAGAGGAGTATCAAAGTGCAGCAGTAGTTGTTCCTACACTCTAAACTTTCCACCTTGTGTATTGCAGTTCCTAAACTGTCCACTTAGTTAGAACATTTGGATGATGATTTTTGCTTTTATTTGTGACTAGCCAATTCTGTCACATAGTTCATGGCTACAGACAGGTATCTGTTCTTCATATTTTAGTCTTAATCAGCTTTAAAACACATTCCAGTGCTGATTTCAATAACTGTTCTATAGAAATACTAGGAAAGTATTATGATAAGTATTTGGATTAATTTCTTAAATTTATCAATGTCTTAGCAGAGAAAGTAAATCTAGTTACATTACCTTTAGTATGTTCCGTTCCCCCTTTGCTAAATTTCAGATGTAAAAATAATTTATTTGTCTTTCTAATATATTTCTTCCAGATACGTCATCCCATGTCACACTAAGGCTGCTCATTTTGATATAGATTGGGGTAAAGAAGATGATTCCAATTTGTTAATAGGCATCTATGAATATGGTTACGGCAGCTGGGAAATGATAAAAATGGATCCTGATCTCAGTTTGACACATAAGGTACGTGCATAACGTCTACAATAGTTTATCAAGGACTATTTGCTTAGGTATTGATGCTGTTAAGTAGTGTTACTGAAAGAGCTTATTTTATGATAAATGAAATTGCAGAAACATTATACGTCAGTTGTACTTAATACATACTTCATGTCCTTCTCGTGGTATATTACTAGATTTTGAGGTCTTGACTATTTGGAAGCATGCTTTCTTGCAGTCAGTTGTGTTTCCATATTCTCACGTGGTTGGCCCTGTGTAATTTGATTTTTTTTCAGTCTTTTTTGTGCTCTCGATCTTTCGAGAAGGGAGTTTTTCTTGAGATGTAATTTAGTTTCTCCATCCCCGCTTAATCCCCAGGTTCTTCAGTTGAAGCTGTCTTCCACTCCCAACATTGAGAGTAGCTGTACTAGAAATAGTGCAATAGCTTCTTAGCAATAGTGAGCAGCAGATACTGAGGAAAATCCTGGGGTGAAGTAAACTTTGTGACAGTGCCAACAGCCTATAGCTTTGGGATTTAAGAAACCAGGTTTGTGTCCAAATTTGTTTAATAATGATTCCTACTCCTGCCTTTCATTAATTTGTCCGGCTTTTGAAGGCACATATTTGTATTCTTGGCAGCTGCATTTAGAAGATGAATGAGTCAGAGCCCAGGGTTCTGTGACTGACTGGTACAGATGCCTGGAATTTCTTAGATGAAATATCAAAGTAGAGACAGAAATCTGAGGCTGGTTTCTTGAGTTGGTTTTAAACTCTGAGGCAGTTTCCAGGACTCTGCATTGGTTGCTTGCATTGGTTTCCTTGGAGAGAAATGAAAACTTTTAAGAAATTCTCCTTCGCTTTAAACATTCTGACACATTTACTAGGTATAGGTGGCGTGGATTGTTTACCATGTCCTTTTGTGCAGCTTTTTGTGTTCTGTGTGCTCCAGCCTAACATCTAAAGTTGATAATCTATACTTATGGCTGTGATGCTACCATTTTCTCCTCAGATTTTGCCTGATGATCCAGATAAGAAACCCCAGGCAAAGCAGTTACAGACCCGTGCAGACTACCTCATTAAATTACTGAATAAAGACCTTGCGAGGAAGGAAGCACAAAGACTTGCTGGAGCAGTAAGTAAAATGTGGTATTCATCACTAAGATAAAACAATATGCTTATGGGCGTGTTACCTGATCCTTTTAATTTTTTAGTTCTGCACTTTTTATTTGTGTAGTATTACTCTGTTGCTAATCATAATACATAAGACGAACTCAGGATATTAATTACAAGTTTCATGTTGTATTATTATTCTCTTATTATTTGTGTGTATTCTCTACTGCTGCACTAAGCTCTGTCTCCAGTCCTGAGTAAAGTGGTGGTCATTAGTGGCAGTAGATAAAATAAAAGGAACCCTCTCTTTTATGTAAAACCAAATCTTATTTTGCAAATGTAGCGGAAAGATGGTTGGTTGTCAGTTGACATGATTAAAGAGATCAATTTGCATTCAGGGCAATTCAAAAAGGAGGAAAACAAGAACTAAGAAGAATAAGGTGCTAAAGGCTGCAAAATTAAAAGAAGAAATAAAAAGTGATTCTTCACCACAACCCTCAGAGAAATCTGATGAAGATGATGATGAGAATAACAAGGTGAGTATCTTTCACACATTAAAGATTTCTGTTCAGTTCTTGTTAGTATCAATTGTATTTTATCTTCTGCTCAGCTTAATAAAACACCCGACTGTCATATTTTTCCATCAGTACTAGCACATACAATCTTCTGACTGTATCTATTTCAATTTAATAATAAACTAATAAATGAGGAATTAGGAGTTTTCCAAGTTGTTATAAAAATATTATGATCTAATTATTAGTGATATTGCTCAGTTTCAACATTCTTTAAAGGCATTTGCACCGTATTTGCTAGAAGTGCAAATCACAGTTGTAAGACTACTGGGTTTTGCTGCTGTGTTACTACTACTACTACTACTACTACTACTAGTGATTCTTAAGGTAAAGGGTTTTTTATTGAGGCTGAGAAAAATATCATCAAGCTCAATTAGAATGAGCAGCATAAAAATGGTATTTCAAGGCTTGCATATAAAAGCTCATGTATGCATCATGGCTCTCATTTTTCAGAAAGACTATTTAACCTTGTTGGGTTTTTTTACTTCTGATTATTAATCTTAGTATGATGCATTTGTTTTGTCTTTTTATTTTTGTTGTTTATCACATAGAAAAATCACGAGAGATAAAAATTTGGTTGAAATTTAGGGTCATGTCACAGTTAATTTGAAAGCAGTTGTAGTAAGTCACTGAATTCTATATGTATCAATAAAATACTCTCTACTTGGTTTAAAGCAAACCATTGTAATTGTCAACTTGTTCTAAAAGAAAAAATACTTACAGAAATACATAGTTAAAATTAGCATGAGAAAAGCCATGATAAATCTATGAAAAAATGGTAATTTTTAACCACTCTTTCAGTGTACGTGTTTAAATTGTACTATGAAGGGTAAAATGTGAAGCCTGCAATTGAAAAAAAAAAAAAAAATCAGTGTAGACTGCCTTTTGTTTATAGCTACAATTATTACCTGGAATTACAATAATTACCTGGAAGACTAAGACTTGTAAATGTTGCCACAGTTCCCAGTAAATTAATGGGGACAACTGAATCCCAAAACTAAGCAAATTAATTCAGACTCCTTTAAAAATGAGTGTTAGTCTTCATCTCCACTCAAAAGAGAAGACACTACCATCAGCTGATTGACTTAACTATGTTTTGGGAAACTGCCTAGAATGCTGTGCTCTCTTTTAACAGCATGTACTTACCACTTCAGTACTTTTGGACACTGAATAACAATTGCATTTCTGAAAACTGGACTGTATACTACAACCTTGCTAAACAACTGGCTTTAGCTACTTAGATTCCATACTGTGTTCAGTATTTAAAACTTAGCTTTTTTGCTGCTAGAATTATCAGGAAAGTTTTTAAATCATTGGATTTTTGCTAGAGAGTTTCCATGATACCTAAACACTAAAACAGAGCCCTGGTTAGGATGGTAGCTTCATACCTCCTCTAAGTAACTTGTTCAGTTCAAGTACTAGTTGGTCTTCCATCTCTTTTTATGCAACAGATAAGCAGTTTCTATATGTGGCTTTGTGGTATGTTCAAATAAATTCAAACATGATAATGATTCTTCCACCTGTGTTATAATAATACTTTATTTATAGTATTTTTCTGTATCTGAAAGGATATTAGTTTCCATCTCAGACCTTCTCAGTGAATATTATAAAGAGCAGTGAGTAATACTTTGTTCACCTCCAAACAGTTGAATAGGCACCTAACAGAGTCTGTAACTAAAGACTTTTTTGAAGCGTAGTAAAATGAACAGTTCTGGAAAAGAGGAGGTTGGGATTCTGTTACCTTCTCTTGTGAAGTTCTGGAAAAGAGGAGGTTGGGATTCTGTTACCTTCTCTTGTGAGTGTTTAATATGGGATTGAGACAAAGCTAATTAGATCAGAGGTCTTCTGTCATCTTTCATCACTTGACTGACCTGACCTGTTAGGTCAGTTTTGCAAGACCCTACTTCCTTTTAGATTTCAGTTCTTCAGACTAACAGCCTTTAAGGGGACCAAATTCAAACTTTATTGTAAGTTAAAATGGACACAATTTCTCATACCCACTGCCTCTGCCAAATCAGTACTTGCTGTGTCATATCAAGGAAGTGGGTGCATAGCTGTTATATTTCTTGTTAAACTGCATTTAGTGCCATTTGAGAAGTGATTTGATAATTCTACATCCAGAAATAAAAAATGCACAGATAAAAAGTATTCTAATCTGATAGTTGCAAAACTTGTATAGATAGGAACCCAGTTTGATGTGACATATATGCTTGCATATTGCAGGATGAGATTGTTTCAGTGAAACATCCACATAAAAAATTTAAAGCAGAAAAAGAAAATGAAGAAAAGCCTGAGCCAGATACTGGTATAAAGAAGGAAGCCGAAGAAAAAAGAGAGACAAAAGAAAAGGAAAGTAAGAGGGATTTGAAAAGGGAGAAAAAAGAAAAAGAGGATAAGAAAGAATTGAAAGAAAAGGATATTAAAGAAAAGAGAGAAAACAAAGTAAAAGAATCCACACAGAAAGAAAAAGAAGTAAAGGAAGAGAAGGTAACTAGGTTTACTTACCTTACATAGTGCTAGAGAAGGCCACCAGGTTTATGTGAATGATTTTGGGATGAGAAAGTGTTTTGAATTTCATCAGTTGTCATTTCAGTAAAGGCTTTTATGTTGTTTGAAGCTTTATTTTTTAGTACCTGAAACCACAAGGACAGGCATTTGAAATGGGGAAGTACGTCTTCAATGATATATCTCTTAATTGGATTGAATGTGTGCAAAAAATTCCTTTTTGCCATTTTCCTTTTCCATTTCACAGAGAAAGTAAAATGTACTGTCATCAAATGTCAACATAGATTTTTTTCTTATTTATTGACGAGAATGCAGTAGTTATGGGGATTGTCATATGTTATAATTGCAGAAGTAAAATGAGATGTATTTAAATATTTTTATATCTTGTTCTTAGGTAAATGAAATCAAATCAGAAAATAAGGAAAAAGCTAAAAAAATTCCATTGCTGGATACTCCAGTTCATATTACTGCATCTAGTGAACCAGTTCCTATATCAGAAGAATCTGAAGAGCTAGATCAGAAAACTTTTAGTGTGGTAAGTCCCCTTTTGATAAATTAGTGTGTGTACTCAATAATCTAAATGAGAACAATTGCTGATATTCTTGATACTGTTACTTGGCACGGTAACACAGGTGATCTTTTGTTAAGTCTTGGATCAATAGATGTTATTGACAGTGTACCAAAGTAATCTCTGACTCTGTTCTAGCAGTCTTATTTTGGCATTTTGCTGTATTTATACAGTATAATAGAAGAACTTTTCCAATGATTTGTAGGATTAATCGGTAGAGAATATAAACTCTAAAGATTTATCCTCAAGAATCACTTGTATATCCTACTTCTTAAAGAGAAGATGTGAATGAACGTAATTGGAACTGATGGAGTCTTTGGCTTCACCATGCTTTTCTAATTTGTAAGATAGTAAGAAAAACTAGGTTTCAGCACTTCCCTTCTGAAGTATTGCAGACTTCAGTTAGTGAACACAGGAAGAAAAAATGCTAAAGCACTTCGAAATATCTTGCTGAGATAATGTCTCTGGCACCAAAAGAATTCTGTTTAATCACTACTGCTTACAAGAATAGATTTAACATTTGAGAAAAATGCATATGCACAATTTGTATGAAGTTTTATGGGTTGGCTGAGGCTTGTGGAAAAGTATCAGCAAGTTACTTTGAACAGCTGTGGTTGTTTTGTCATTCAGCTGTGTTTTTGCCAGCCGGGTCTGTTGGGTCTGTTGTGGGTGCTGGCTGTGACAATGCCAGTAGGATTCTCATGAGTATGGCAGTTACTGTCCATGGGTTTGTTCTAAACAATCCAAGTAATTCATGTGTGATTTTCAGCATGGACCTTGAGTGATTCAAGTAGATAGGCCTGTGTGCTAATGACAGAAAATAATTTGATTTCCGTGTGCAGTTATATATTTCTGGTCACTTCTTCCATTTAAGAATTGCACTCTATAAGCTGTCTTTTTAAAAGCTACTTTAATCTGTGACAAGTGCAATATGTAAACCAGATGCTTAATTACTTAGTGGCATAAGATGGCAATGGAACAGCTTCCCCAGTTTTTCTGAGTTGTCCCTAGGTGCTTACCTGGTAATGGTGATATTCCATTTCATCCCATTCCAGTTATTTGTTTGTTTTTTCTTGGTTTGGTAGTGTAGCAGGGAAGAATGGGGGAAGGAGGTGATTGGAGTTTATCGTTATGCCATGGTCAGGTGCAGTCTAAATTAAACATACTTCACTGCACTTCCAAATGGAAATGTTGTTCAGGCTTAACTGATTGTGCCCTTGATGACAAGGAGGATATGTGTGTCATGCTACTGGAGTATGATGTATGACTAAGCAAGTGTCTGCAATTTAAACCATGTCAACTGGATTTATCTGGATTTATTATTAAAACATTGGATTCAAAATACAAAAATTGGAGGCTGCATGACCTTTGTTTGTGGCTAGTCTAGGCAATCCCTGTGGCCACATACCGAGTGCTGTGTTCAGTTCTGGGCCCTTCATTTCAGAAAGGACATTTTAGTGCTGTAATGAGTCCAGAGAAGGGACTGGAGCTCGGGAAGGGTCTGGAGCAAAAGTCTTATGAGGAGAGGCTGAGGCAGCTGGGGTTTTTGAGCCCAAAGGAGGATCAGGGGAGACTTTACCACTCTGTACAGCTGCCTGATAGCAGGTTGTAGCTAAGTGGGGGTCAGGTGTTTTCCCAGGGAACTGGTGACAGGACAAGGAAAAACAGACACACATTGTTTCAGGGGAGGTTTATGTTGGATGTAAGGAAAGATTTCTTCAGTGAAAGAGTGGTTAAGCAGTGAACAGCATGCTCAGGGAGGAGATGGAGTTGCTATCCCTGGAAGTGTTCAAAAGAACAACTGGATGTGGAACTTGATATAGTTTAATGGGGGTGGTGGTGTTCAGTCAGAGGCTGGGTTTAATGATCTTGGAGGTTGTTTCTAACCTTTATGGTGCTATTCCCAAACTAGCTTTCCTCTAGGTAGCATAACTTCTGGTAGTGTCTGCATAGGAGTGAGGTTTAAAAAATGCTCAGAGAAGCAATTTTGATTGTTTGTTGAATACCAAATGTAATGGTTGAAGAAAGTATTTGTTTGAAATGTACTGAACACTCTCATATTTAATTTTGACATTGAGTTTGTATAGCGTTATAGGTGCTAAAAAGTGTAAGTCTGGTCCTACATGACGGTGCTCAGTTTTAATTGTATAATACAGTTGTAGTGAATCCTTTTCCTCAGAAATCCTATATATTAAATTAGTGCTTTCTCAAATCCTAGTGTGGCATCCCACCTTTAAGGGGAAACCATCACCTTAGATTCTTGGATGCTTGTGAAGGAAAGGAGCAATAAAAGTGAGAGGGTTTGCAAAAGCTTACAAGTTTTATTAGTAAATTATACACTTGGAATGAAAATCAGCAGGTCCCTGACCTGCCACATAAGCCCACAGCAGTGGGTTTTGAGCAGAAAAAAAGTGGCCTCACAGCTATCCGGCTGCTGGTGTTTGAGATACACACATTAGCACCTTCTACACCTTGGTTTATGTATTTTATGCAATCTAATGCTTTCAAAGAAAAGTGAATTTTCAATTGAATTGATAATTTTCCAAAAGAAACATGTGAAACGTTTTTTGGATCTGTGAGGAAATCTTGGGTTTCATTTGACTTCTAAGAATATTGTCTTTACCTGTGGTTATATATTGCAGTAAAAGGTGGGTCATGCTTTAGAATAATTTTATTTCTTTTCAATTGATACATTCATTTTTTTCCATTTTACAGTGCAAAGAAAGAATGAGACCTGTCAAGGCAGCATTGAAACAGCTGGATCGACCAGAGAAGGGCCTTTCTGAAAGAGAACAGCTGGAACATACTAGACAGTGTCTTATCAAAATTGGGGATCATATTACTGAATGTCTAAAGGAGTACACAAATCCTGAACAAATTAAACAGTGGAGAAAGTAAGTTACTTTCTTGGGGTTTACTTGAAAAAGGGAAATCTACAATTAGTTCCATTGAGAAGAATAGGTTTTAGTTATTTCTTCTGTTTATTGTTCACTCTTCGTTGTATCTTTCTGCTGTTTTAAATACGAGTCTATTAAGAAGTGACTATAAGAGGTGCAATGGATTGACTTGAAGCATTGATACATAGCCCTGTATTTTGTCCAGAGGGTGGAGACATCTCTCTGCTTAACACTGACAGCACGTGCTGGGGACTTGTCACTACCGCTGTGTTGAGTCAAAACCATTCTTACCTTTAAAGATCTGGTTTTTCAACTTCTGGTTGTTTCAGTTTTTTAATAATTACTTTTGAAAATACGCAGTTCTAAAATTGTGTTGAATGTATGATGCCAACTTGTAGAATTCTTTATTTTTTTGAAATGTACTCTAAAATTAAATTACATATTATGTATTAACTACTACTTAATAAAAGTATTTATCATAATGTACTCAGATGCAGTTCAAAAGTGAGGGAAGAGTTTGTCATCATCTGTATCAGGTGACAATATCGAAAGAACTAAGAAAAAAATACTGGTCATGTATTTAATTGATAAGTTCTTAATGCAATTTGACTTACTTTTGTGGGAATCTTCACTTAATGTCTTTATGCTTGAAAATACATCCTGTGATTACCTACATCAAATTCTTAAGTGTTGCATTTCTTGAAGAATGCTGTTAGTGTAATATGCTTCTGCTGATTTTACCTCCTTTACTTGAAAATAGTAAGGTGATCTGAGGTACAAAAACAAGATCCAGGTCTTATATTTTGGTAAATTTTTTATTATTTTAAGCAGAAACTTGTAATAGAGCTGTTATTCATAATGCAATGATATTATGTGGAGATAAAATACGTATTTCAGCTATATTTGATAAGAAGTAGTGTAGTTTATATTAAATTAGAAGGGTCTCATTAGACACACCATTGACTGGTTGCCTACTTAAGCAAACTTCTGGACAGAAATTATCATGTTTAAATAATCACAGTGAAGAAGCATACTGTTGTTTCCTGAACCTCCACACTTCAAATATCTTTGAACACTGTTATTCTTTAGACTCTTCTAGGCATCCTACCTGCAAATTGCAGTAAAAAAAAAATCAGTATCTGCTAAAAAACCGTTTCCTTCCATGATCACAGGTAAAGTTTCCTTCAGAATTTTGGCATCTTGACAGAAGACTTAATTTGTTCTTCTTTGGTTCCTTCTAGCACAGATTAAGGGCAGATTTATTACCGTATGACTTCCATCCTCTTTCACAGTTTTTACTTGGTTTCAAAAGCCTTGACCAGACTTTCAAAGTCTGTGGAAAATTTCTTTTGCTGATGGTTCAATATAATAAGGTTTGTTGGTCAAGTATCTTACGCTGTAAGAGATTTCAAGTCTGAAAGGATTTTTACTTCCTTTATGTATTTAATTTTTTTTTTACTGATAAATACTCAATTCAAACACATTTTTAGAAGATAGATATAAACTGATAGCTATGTTTTTCATAAGCATTTCACATAAATTTAACAGCATTCTTATTAGTACTACTGTCCATGCACTTCACACTGTGAAGTACTTATAAATACAAAAAAGTGAAAAATTGTTAAAGGAATCAATTTTTCAAATGTTTTATTTACAACTACATAACATCTGTTGTGCAATTAGGCAGTACTGTGGAGATTATATAGCATTTCAGGTTTAATGAAGTAGTGTTCAAATAATTTCAGTCAAATCCATGTTCTCCTACATAATACAGGGAAAAGAAATTAAAGGAAGAATTATAACTTCTCTTTATTCCTTCCTCAGAAATTTGTGGATTTTTGTCTCTAAGTTTACAGAATTTGATGCCAGAAAGCTGCACAAACTGTATAAACATGCAATCAAAAAACGTCAAGAGTCTCAGGTAATATTTTCACACCCTTTCAAAACACACAAATACACTTTTTAATTATTATAACTTTTATTAGATATAGAGGATTATAAAGAACACCAAAATACACTTCAAGTTAGTATTTGTATTTGCAGTGTAGTAGTCTCTTTTGTTAGGGTATTTTTCCAATGTATTCAAATGAACTTCAGGATTTACCAATAAATATATTTACCAATGTTCTTGTCCTTTTTAGCAACACAATGATCAGAATATTAGCAGCAATGTGAATACACATGTAATTAGAAATCCAGGTAAGAAATTTTTAAGTATATTCTTGTGTTAAATACCTTGAGTATTCATGCTTATTTCATTTCACGTCTCCTGGATCTGTTTTCCACACTGCTAAGTACCACAGAGATAGGCTAATTTGAAAAGCTTCACTAATTTGCTGGTGAGATCCAGCAGAGTGCAGAGTGAAGCTAGTATTTAGCAGATTATTTGAGTGTCCTTTAAAAAAAAATAAGAAAACAATTTCTGTATTAAATTTTGGAGAGGGCAAGAGGTCTACTTAAAACCTGTAAATGTCTTGGAAATTCCCTGATTGATTGTAGCTGTTGCAGTGTCACTATGGTGTAAGAAAGCAGTTTATTAGTCAGTCACAGTCTGTTGTTAGGTACAGGGGCTGTCTTTTATTGTTAACAATAAGACTAATTTTTTCCCCCATGTTGCCACACCTGCCTTTTTTATGTAGTACTTTTTATTATCTTGTGAATAGATACTTACTGAACCTTCAAGCATATTGTCATGAACTTAAAATCATGTGTTTTAGGAATAACACTGAAATTCTTTTCGTAACAAGGTGTATCTTTAAAACTGTTACTCGTACTAAGTCGGTCTCTTCTTAGAGAGGAAGTTGCCGCCGTTCTGTATAAAATTGCTCTACTGACAGTACCCTCTACTCACTGCTCATTTGGACACTTAGCTTCATAGACTGAGTGGAGAGGTTGAGAAGTTCAGTTTACAAGTCCTACACATCTATCTTCTAGCTTGCTTTCCTCTTAATTCTAGAATTTTCTTCTGTTCACTGGCATTAGTGCTTTTGATTTTCAGCTATTTAGATCTTGTTTCTTTTAAATTATGTCCCTTTCATACTGGTTTACAGCTGACGGGTAGAAGTGCTGTTTGAATTAGGTGACGTAAAGGTGTTATGATACTTCCTGTTAACCTCTGCTTTATTAAACAGATGTGGAAAGACTGAAGGAGAATACAAACCATGATGACAGTAGTAGGGACAGCTACTCCTCTGATAGACATCTGTCACAATACCACGATCATCATAAGGACAGGCATCAGGGAGATGCTTACAAGAAAAGTGACTCCAGGAAAAGGCCCTATTCAGCCTTCAGCAATGGAAAAGATCACAGAGACTGGGATCACTATAAACAAGACAGCAGGTGAGTTTCTTGAACAGTTTTGAAATCTGGACAGAATTCCTTTTGTATTTTTGTACTTATGCCTGTAGGAAGCAGCAAACAATTTTTTCTGAATAACACAAAATTGCAACAATGAGCTTTCTCTAATGCAGTTCTGTCAATTTTACATAATTGTGGCTCTTGATGTGTTACCAGTAACTCTAATACGAATAAGTTCTTATTTTTAGATACTACAGTGATAGTAAACATAGGAAGTTGGATGACTACAGGAGCAGAGACCACAGATCAAGCCTGGAAGGGAGTCTAAAAGACAGCCGGGTTCATTCGGATCACCGTTCCCATTCAGACCACAGGATACATTCAGATCACCGTTCCTCTTCTGAGTACAGCCATCATAAGTCTCCCAGAGATTACAGGTACCACTCAGACTGGCAAATGGACCACAGAGCTTCAGGTAGTGGCCCAAGGTCACCACTGGATCAGAGGTCTCCGTATGGTTCAAGGTCTCCCCTAGGTCACAGATCTCCATTTGAACATTCATCAGATCACAAAAGTACACCTGAACATACATGGAGTAGCCGGAAAACATAACAAAGACTGATATTTTCTGGACCTTCTTTTAGCCATATACAGTAAATTAACACAGTAATTGCCTTACATGACTTGAAAGATACAGACGGGATATTCTATCAGTAGCAGTATTGTTACTTCTTTCCAGGATGCAAGGTCTATTATCCCAACAGAAGAAAAATATTTTTGTATTTAAAGTTTATGCTGCACTGTGCTGCAAATGCTGTGGCACTTTTTTTTAAGAAATGGAAGATGTTTACTTTTACAGGGACCTCAACACTGCCCATTTCAGACTGGATCTTACTATAAAACTCTTCATGTTAAAGTGGTTTGAGGCTGATAATGTTTTAAGTTATGTTTGTAAACAAACTTTTAAACACTGACCTGTGCTCATATTTCAGGAGGGAATGGGGAAATTTTTTTTTTTTCTTAGTAAAGGACTCTCAAGGACTTTGTTCACTTTCCAAAGCTACTTGTTTACATTGTACACTGCGACCACCTTGCCGCTTTTCATCACAAGCTTGAATATTTAAATTCTGTACTTATAACTGTAAAATAGCCAGGATTTCTCCTGTTTGTGATCAGTTACAATGCCTTTTTACAAAACAAACAAATAATAATAAAAAAAAGCGAAACACAAACAATGGCTGTAAATTGTTGTAAATTTATTAAATGAGCTTTTTCCCCCCTCAGGCTTTTTTTGACTGTTCCTTTCCCCACCAACTCAGGACTTCTTGTCACAATTATGAAACTAAATCAGTGTACTTAAATGTTTCAATAAAAGACTTTGATAGAGTCACTGCTCAGAATGTAAAAATGGGGATAGGGAACTTTATTCCATTTAGTGCTCCCTTTTTTGGATACTTTAGATACATGTTTTGGTTTGTGGTTTTGGTTGTTTTTGTTATTGTTGGGTTGGTGGGGTTTGTGTGTAGGTTGGGGTTTTTTTCATTGTTTGGTGGTTTTGGGTTTTTGGTTTTTTTGGGTTTTTTGTTTTGTTTTGGGGATCCTGGTTTGGTTTTGTTTGTTTGTTTGTGGTATTTTGGGTGGAGTTTTTTTGGAGGGGGTCTTTTTTCCATATTAAACTGTCAGTGTTGTGATTGTTTGTAATGAAATGGTAAGAAATATCTAGCTAAACTATGCTCTGGAAAGCTTTTCAGGTGCATTGGTTTTAAAGGAGGTGTGTCAAATACCTGAACACTTCAGTATCCAAATCAATCAAAATTAATTGTAAATTCATATGTTCCCTCTTCAACATGGGCAATAATGTCAAATGTGCTATGCAGGTAGTTAATATTTTAGAAGGTTTGAATTATGACTTTATTGACAGAATTGTTACAATGCACACTGATTGTACATAGATAACTTCTATCTGACAAATTAAATTTAAACTAAAAGGACATGTGGGTCTTGTAGTTTTCTGCTGTGTTTTTCTATACAGTGTTACTTTTCCCCAGGTTTACTGTAAAAAACACTAAAAGTACTGAATTTTATTCCTGGTGATAATTAGAGAAGGTACCTAGCCTGGCGTCATGTGGCAGGAGCCTGCATCAGCTGCTCCAGTTTTTCTCTGCTCCTGCACTGTGGAGTATTTTTTCCAATTAAGCAGGTTTATGTGAAAGCATTACTATAGAACCACAGCCTGTCTACAGAGTATCTCAGTTACTATAGTAACTGTGCCTGTAGTAAGTAAGGATTTTACTATAGGTACAGTTGCTGCACATTAAGTATTAAGCTCATTTATTGTAGGCTGGGACTTGGTTATTAATTAATATTAATGCTGCTTCACTTCTCAACTTTTCATCTTGACAGGATCTGAGGGGTCTGAGTGGTTCTGCTTTCCAGCTTGATTGTTCAACAGTGTTTAGGCAGCAGAGTCTGATAAGGTTGTTCATGTGTACCATGCATGTTCCACTTCCAAGAGTGGAGACCTGTAAGTCAGAGCATTTCCAGCCACAGACAAATTATTCCTGGTTGGGAAGCACACAGATGCATCCTAGAGCATAGACACGGCATTCCTATGGAGCCTGGTTCTCCATCAGTGTGGCTGTGATACAACACGGTGGCCTCACATGTTGGTCTGTACATTTTCACCAAAGTTACCTCAGGTCTCTGAAATACTCGGTGGCTTTGATAATGTAGATCTTTGGGAATTAGTCTACTTACGCTTTTTAACTGTAACTTTTACTCAGTCATATTTACAGATACACAAATCACATTTGCAATAGTTTAGTTTTTTCCCCTCTGTTTTCCATTATGCTATAAGTATTTGAAGTTTGATGATAGAAATTACCTTCATTGGTGGTAAGGCCTGTTACGGTGTATATTACTTTTCAATCCCATATCCTCTGCAAGTGAGCCATTTATCATTCAGTCTAAATGTAGATTTGATCCTTCCTTTGCTCATTTGTAATGAAAAGTCTTCAAGGAGTGTGTCCAGTTTTGAAACATTCATCAGATACTAACATTGCTTGTCTGTAGTAAGTATTCTTACTTACTACAGTAAGTAAGAAGTAAGAATAGGAAGTAAGAATTCTGCAGACTGGAAGAGAAGTCCTCATATGGCTGTTGATAAAGGCTTAGTGTTCTGTCTACCATGCATGGAAGTCTAAGACTTCCATCTTAATCCTGTTATGTGTTTCTAGTCTACTGTTCCCAGTACTACTCAAAAAGAGTTGACTGTTAAGTATGAAAAAGCAGATTAAAAACTGTATTACTGCTCTTAAAGTTTTAAGGACAGAGAAATGCATGTTCTGTTTGCTGTTAGTTGTCAAGGGTGATGATGTGTTCATCATTTACCTGTTCACAGTTGCTCTGTGTTTTCCCAAATTTTGATCCTCCGTGCAGATGTCCTGGTGTCTGAGCAGCATTCAGACAGTTGCTGGTTTCTAAGAGTCTTTTCACCACAATCAGCAGAACTTGCGAAAGGCTCAGGCACCAAGCACTGAAGGATGGCAGTTCCTGCGGCTGGAAAGGAGTGTGCCCTGACCTCCCTTTGAGACGTTGCCTCCCTAGGATAAATATCTTTGATGCCCTTTTGAAGCTTGCTTAGCTTGTTTTGTCCCTCTATGATAGTTTGTCATCCACAAATGTATCTTGTCACTTTCACAGCCCTAATTGTGTAGTTGCAGGGCTCCACGTACAATATAAAATCCCAGGGAACTGCCCTGGTAGCAAAGTATTTTTAAGGTGTTTCCACCTCCAATGTTACACCTAGTGTTGTGTTCAATGACAACAGCTCTTTTTGGTAGGAAATGACCTCACCATTACTTAAGAATTACACAGAAATCAATATAGACAATTTATGGTTTCTGTTAGTGAGTAAAAAATAATGTTAAAACTAGTAATACCTGATAAGAATTATCCATTTGTACCAACAAGGTTTATTTTACTGAACTGCGTTGGGACAGGTATATAGTGCTGTCACTGTGTCTTCATTCTTCCATCACACTAGTGTGGCTGCACGTGAAATTTCAATTTTGTTCTTAAAATTTTATGCTGAATCTTTTATTTGTGAAACAGTATGGAAGCAGTAGCTAAGGAATATAGTTGTGTGCTGATAAGAGCAGAATGAAGAGAAGGTTCACGGAAATAATTTTTTGTTTCTTAAGTTTTTTATTTTCCTCTGCATTCCAATTACCTATCTTAAGATGTAAATTGAGAACACCTGAGTAGTGGTAAGTACCTTCTGGGCCACCTATCCTTAAACTCCCATGGTGTATTTGGATATGGTCAACACACAGTATTTCTAGCATGTCTTTTCCAGGCCCATAGCCCTACTAATTTATTGGTAATTATTTTATTTTTTTGTATTTTTAAAGCTTTTAACAAGTGAAAAATTGCTTTGGGATAAAAGATGAAATTTAGTGATGATTGTTAATTTGCATAAAGATGTAAGAATTGCTCTCATCCTGCGGAAAAGAAAATATTTCTGAGCCATATGACAAAATAATTCTGCTTTTAAAATTACTTGTAGCATTTTCATAAGCCTGTTGAAAAACTACTCTTGAGATTGAGGCATTGCCACAGTTGATCCCATGTTTGCACTAACAAAGGGAAGGGCATTGCTGGAAGGCTGACAGTCTCAGCTGTGTGTAGCCTGCCTGTGAGAGAGTCAGGTGAGTGACTATTCCTTGGATGCCAGATAGGTGACTGTGAAGGAAATGGTGCCCCAGGGTGCTGCACATCCCTCTGATACCTGCTATTCAAACCTGAAGTGTCCAAACCCAGCCTGGTACTGAGTGCACCTTGTTTTACACCCCAAATTCCCATTCCACAACTTCACCCTCAGTGTTTCTTGAAGACTTTGGAAATTGCTGCTGCAAGACTTCTGAGTCACTTTGACATACAAATTTTAGATCTATATTGAGTTCAAGCACTAGGGCTGAAGCCTGAATAATACACTTGGACATTACATATTATTTATTTGACACGTTTTTCATCAGGCATGTCTGATTGTTTATTGAAAATGAACACCCAGAATCATGGCAGAAAATCATGTGACCCTGATCACACGAGAGAAAATAATCAGAGGACTTTTATTACTGCAGTACTCTTAAACCTCCTGTGTTTTATTTGCAACAGAACTAGTATTTGCTGAAGTAACTGAAGCATTTGGAAAATAATCTCACTTAAAACTAGCTACTGGATTTGGGTTTCCTGAATTCTAGAATTGATAAGTGTGCCTGTGTTTGTATAGACTTTGACATTCTTTTTAATCACTAAGGAGCACAGCAAAATTGAGAGCTCTGATTTGTGTAAGCATATTAGATCATCATTCTTTTCCAGTCTTGGAACTTGAAATGCAGTCAATGACTGAGCAGCACATAAAACTACCATGGCACCAAGTATCCCAAATAAAGCTGTTACGGGTCCACAGCTTTAAATGCCCTTTAGTCTTTTTGCCTGGAACTTACTGTTCCATCTCTTTTGGGTATTGCTTGCAAAGAAGTTGTTAATGTGAGAGACAGCTTTCTAGTTTAAATTTTAACTAAATTTCACTTGGAAGGATTGATGATAATATTCCTGTAATGAAATCTGCAGGCGAATTCTCTATCCAGAATACAATAAACAGGAAGTCAGTTTTGAAATACCTAGAATACAAAATTGTAATTCTACCTCACAGAACTCTTATCAAAGCTGTAAAATTTGGAAGGGTAAGGTCTAACTCAGTTTTTCTCCTGTCATGAAAGTAAACAGGGCTGGAGAACTACTTTCTAAGTGTTCAATAAATTATGTCAAATTCCAAATAAATACATCTGAAGAGTTAGGCTGGACTTATTAATTAGCCATAATGTTGGAGGGAAACATGCACAGGAGAGATACCCCATGAGCTTTAATGAAAAAGAAAAAGCACACAAAGCACAGCACTCTCCAGTTTGCTGTTTTAAATCTGTATTCTTTCTTCCAAATGCCTCTGCTAGTGACTGAAGAGAGGTGAGCTATCACAACAGATCACCTCCCAGCATGGCCTGGAGAAGTTTTTAAAATACAGCCTCAATCTGATGTGTTACCTTTGACAGTGCAGCCTTCCTCATTTTGTTTTAATTAAATGAGTACATTGTAAGAGGAATGGACCTCATCTTTGGGATAAATGGGGATCTTTGGGATGACTGTTGTACGCCCAGTTGCTTTCCTTATGGTTGTTCTACATATCAAAGCAGATGGAATCAAATGCATATTAGGCTCACTAATGGAAGTTGGGTAAAGTGATCCTACCACACTTCCCACAGGGATTTTGAAGGCTGTAAAGCAGTAGGGAGGAACAGGTTTTCTGACCACCTATTTTTAAGCTGCCCCCAAGAAAATTTGACAAGTAAAACGCATGTTGTCCATGATTATCAGTGGAAGTGGCAACATCAGAACAGAACTCAAACCCTTTTTAGTGAATTCTGGTCCAAATCCAACCAAACAGCTTGGGGATGTAACTAAATGGAAACCCCATTTAGGAGCTTGGAAATGCAAGTATTGTGGCTCTTATGGTGGGGAAACTATTGTTGGAGAACCCTCAGGCCCAGGAAACAAGCTATATTTTGACCCACCAATTGTTGACGAAAAGTGGGAAGTCCCCTTTGCTAACGGAATGTGGGCCTTGAAAAGACCCATTATTGGATTTGTAGCCAACATGATTATCCCAAGTTACCTCCAAACTGGTCAGGAATTTGTTATATATCCTATTTTAGACTGTTGGAGGGTTTTTGCTACCACAATTTCAGGGAAATCAGTTAGGAATCAAAGCATATGATGATTTAACTAGAGAAATGCAGTCAATTGACACATCCCTGGCTGGAGGGAGTGCTCAAAAGCAGGGAAAAATGAACAGCCACCAGAACAGATCATACAGAACTGTGGACCAGCCTCTTGGAATCCTAACAAGTTAATATCAGGTGCCAGACAACCCATTTGTAATTGGAATTAGATAAATAGGTTACAAGCTGTCTTCAAAATAACAACCAGCCAGTTACAGCTCTTGATCTTCTTGCTGACCAATCCACTCAGATGAGGAATGCAGTATTTAAACAGGGGATGGTGTTAGATTATTGTCCTGGTTTAGGGCAAATTTGGGAGGAAATCTCCAAATGGGGTTACTCTGGAAAGCAAACCCAAACGGCCCCTCCCCCGAGTTGGTCTGGGAAAAGAACTTCCTCAGAGAAAAGTGGAAAAAACTATTTATTTAACAAACAAAACAAACTGCCCACAAGCATAAGGAATGAACAATATGAAACAATAAAACCTCTCGCTGTTCTGAAGAGAGAGATGGCAAAACTGAGAGAAGTCCTGGCCGTGAATTGGCTCAGCTCTCTCAGTCTCTTATCAGTCCCGGTCCCTTTCGGCGCTGGAAAATGCCGAGGTCCAGGCCCCGTGGGCCACAGGTGCAGCTCCTGGTGCTTCCCTGGGTTTTCAGTCCAGCACAGATTTAAACAGTCCCAAGAGAAAAAAAAAGGGAAAAGAAAAATAACAGTCCAGGAAGCTTTTTTCCTCAGCTAGCTAGACTAACTAAAAAGGAAAAAAAAACTCGCCGCTGTCCATGCATCCCACGAACACACACAGTCCTGAGGAAGAAGAGGAGATGCAGAGGAGTGAACACTGTTTTTCAAAACAAACTGCACGCTTCTTCTTTCCCTGCTCCCTCTCAGAATCAGTCTTAAAGGTACAGAACACACACAGCACACACAGAACAGATGATTGGGGATACAGGCATCATAGTCATCCTAGGACGATTATGTATTAGCAGAAGAAGTGGGAGTTTCTGAAAAGATAAATGACTCAAACTGCTGTTTGCAAATGGATGACAACAGAAAAGCGGTAAAACAGATAGCAAAGGAAATAAGACAATTAGCTCATGTACCAGCCCAAACATGGAAAGGATGGTAATGGGACATGTTTTCATGGTTACCTGATGGACTATGGGTTAAACAAATGCTATTTTTCCTTTTACGTGCTATAGCAACTCTAATGTTTTTATCATGCATGACACCCTGCTTGGTGCAGCTCATTCAGCATGTGATCAAGGGGATACAGGTGGTAGCCATACCTACTGATCCAGAAATGGCTAAAGGACAGAAAATTATGCCACCATGAATAATTGAAAAACTAAAGAAGACCCAGGAAGAAAATACTAAATCAATGATAATTAAGGTTTGCAAAGACAATTATTGAGAAAATAAAAAGAGGAGGAATGGAACAAGATTAATGTATTTTTACATAGACACGTGAACTTGCTTTTAGATAGGGCCAGGAACTTACAGATAGGGAATTAACAGAAGAAAGCAACTACCAGTTCTAGAAAATGTTACTAATTGACATGGACTGCTGCTCAGCCAAGGCTGTGTTAAATTCCTGAACTTAGAGAAAAAGAACAGAGATGTAATAGAATTATAAGAAAAACAAAGGGAATGCATATTAGAGGGAGGCATAGTGTAGATTTGGGTCATCTGTATATTCCAAGTACCTCAGCCAACGGAGAAAGGAAGAGGGTGGTGCAGCTGGGAACTGAGGATAATAAGAGGGCTGCTTTCCTCAACTGTTCTAGAGACTCCAGGGGAAATGCCCCATGGCCTCTCCCTTTATTTGAATAAAGTTACAAGACTCCTATGTCTACTTCTTGGATGTAAACCTCTGGCATTGCAAATTTTTCTGCAGTTTCCTCTTTAAGACTATGTGACTGTGAAAGCTTAATGCCTTTATGGTTAAAAGAAATGTACATACAAATGTCTGCATGACCAATATTATGTAAAAAAACCCTGATTTAAGTTGCTAGCAATTGTCAGTAATGTCAAAGAACACAGCACCCGGAAGTACATTAAAATGGTTGACTTCCCAGGGCACTGTTAATGTTCAACTATTTATTGTTAAATATATAATAATTAACCATAATTTGTATTAGTTTTCAGCTTTGTGAATAGTAAAATTTTCGTGCTTCCTATGGTCTGTGCATTTCACTCAAACTTAATATAAAACTCTCAAAATATGTATGTTAGCTGAATTTTGAGCTCCAGAATGCTTCTTGCAATAAATCCCAAAACTAAAACTTAGAGAACTAGATGGCTGGTACAATTAGTTTCAGGTCTTTCCAGACTCTGAAGTGAGCCCTGTTTTGTTTTCCCACTGAAAAATCAGATTCTAAAATAATGACTACAGCACAAATATAAAGGTATAATCATAGCTATTTCTCATGTAATTTATTGATTGAAATTAATATTTCAGGTAAAGTTTACACCGTCAGAAAGAGGTACAAGAACAGAAGAACGAAACATCACACAATCTAAGAAAAGATCCTTAGAATTGAAGTTGCAGCTGGTAGATAAAAGAAAGTGAAGCTTTCATCATATGTTTGGCCATGATATTGCTGAACTGTTAGGGGGCATGAACAAGGGCAAAGCAGACAAAGAGCAAAGGAGATTATTTCCAACAATCTACAGATCTTAATTACAGCCCAGGGCGGTCTTGTGAGTCTTGTTAACCTGTACCTGACCTTGTCTAATCATTTCTCCTGACAGCAACGAGGATGCGTCAGCATCTGTGTCAGCCTGAACCTCTCCTGCTCTTGAGGGCATAGGCGGAGTCTGCGCACGCATAGAGACGTAGGAAATGAGGGGGCAAAGACTGAAGGGTGTTCTACCCCATCTCCCAATCTGTACCTACAAAAGGGATTTAGTACCCCAACAGCAGATGAGGGGCTGTGACATCCCCTCATCTGGCAGACTAAGTGCCCCATGAGCAGCTGAGGGAGGTGGCAAGGGACAGCGGGACTACCTGTGGGGGGGCAGAGGTCCCCTCCTACCACCCTACCTGGCCTGGATCAGGATAAAGGAGATGGGCTGCTCCACAGGGGTACTGTGGGCCGGCTGATAAGGCTTCTCTAGTTCTTGGTCAATTTGAGAATCAGCCATACGGCCAGATGTTCCAATCCGGTAAAGTGAGGAGAGGTGAGTTTTGCTGTGATCCATAACTGAGCAAAGGAATTAGATTAGACATATCTCAAAGTGAGATTAAAATTGTCCTGGGTTGACGGTGCCCTCTATCCCAATCGTGCAGCTTTGTCCTTTCTGTTTTATATTGTTATGTCTAACAACTGCACCCTCCCCCCTCCCCGGCGGGCTGGTTTTTTTTCCGCGGCGGGGCGGCTGTTGCTGGCTTTTTGCTGCTGCTGCTGGCTTTGCTGCTTTTGCTGGCTTGCTTTTGGCTTTTGCTGGCTTTCGCTGCTTCCATTTTTTTCTCCGGACCTGACCTGGGAATATCTGGGGATCTCCGGGGCCCGTGAGAGAAGCTCTGCACCCTCCTCCACAGCAACTGCCTGAGTACCAACTGGGGCTGTTTTCTTTTCCCTTGTCTTGCGGAGTGTTTGTTTCTTTTCTTTGTTCATTGGTCAATATTGGTCAAGGTTTTTTCCACTTTTCCTCCGAGGAATTCCTTCCCACACCCAGGGCTGGGGGGGAGGGGTGGTGGAGGTTTGTTTTCTAGAGGGCTCCTTTTGGAGGTTCTCCCCTAATTTATCCTAAACCAGGACAAAAATACAAACAAGGTTAGATGTTTGGATCCAAAGTAATAACTTTTTTTTTCCCCATGAAGGAAGAAGGAGAGAAAGGAAATAGAAAACTAGGAAATTTCCAAGAATAATTACGAAAACCACAGGAAAAGTGTTACCAGGGGTCCAGCACTGGCTGATAAGAGTGTATGGGGAAGATCTCTGTCAGGCATGATAAGTCTTTCCCTGGCCAGCAATCCAGCAAGGGAGCAGAGCCAGTCAGCCAGACCAGCAGGGGTGGGGAGGGATGAACAGCTTTGTAGGAGCAGCCAGGACAGAGAAGGACAGCAAAGACAGCAAAGACTCCAGAATTCTTTCGAGTTTTCAGACATGGGGGCGGGTTGGCCACATCCATTATGACTTTATTTGCTCCCTTGAAATTGGCAGGTTCATTGGTGTCCAGGAGAAGTTCGCCTGATGTTTCAAAGTTTACTTGCTCTGCTGTTGTATCAACTACAAGCTCTTGTAATGACATGAAAGAGCATGCCTCATTTTCTAAAATAAAGCAGTTTCTGAAGGTTTTGTTAGAAGCAGTTCAACACCTCAACTTTCAAACCTTAATTTTCAAAGAGGCAATGGAGAAATATTCCTTACTTTTTACTCATTCCCTACACCAGGGGAGACCTGGAGCAGAGCAAGAATGAGTAAGTGTGTGGCTGTGGAAGTGAGGACCAGGAGTACCAGTGCCCAGTGGTGCTACTTGCCAGTGAAAGGAGGAGCTTGAAGAGTGGATAGATAGTACAGGTCAGCGACCACTGTTGCAGCAGGTCGAGATTAAAGCTTCAGCTTTTAGGACCACAGGGCCATTTTGAAGACCAAGTTCAGTGGTTCAACATGACACAGTATGACAAAACAGCTCCTCACGTCCTGTCTGGGCAAGATGGAGAGAAGAGTTTTGGACTAGAAACAACACGTGGGGAGATGATGATCCACCATGAGAGAGAAAATGTTTTGCTTCAGCCATAAGAGTGTATACTTATATTTATATATATATATGTGTATATATTTAGGCAAAGATGTAGCTAGCCAGGCTACTTGAGTGTGGGGGTGGGGAGGAAAAAGGGACTTAAGCAGTGCTTGTTCCTTAGATGGATAGAAAGGGAGGGGAAGGGAGGTATCATTTTGAGCACAATGGGCAGTCAGTGGGCAGACTGAAAGGATGTAAGTTCCTGAGTACCCAGCCAATGGGAAAAAGGGACGGGGATGCCAGTGGTTGAGGAAGGGTATAAAGGTCTGTGCATTTTAGAGAGAGGTGTGCCTCCTCAGTGAGATGCACCTGACTCAGGCGACTTGTTTGTATCAATAAATAAGTATTGCATTGGTGACTTTGTCCTCTTTCAACTTTATCAGCAAGAGAGTATTTCTCACAAGCATCAAGAGAGGAAGTTGTGGCCTCAGGCCGATGTGGACAGAAGAAACCTTGTGCCAGCAAAACAGGGCAGAAGGGGGCCCAGCCCACACAAACAAGGATGTGCAAAGAGAACTTTGTGCATTATGGTGGAAGTGATCACACCTTTTACACAAGATCATCATAACTGGGCGCCTCTCTACATGCACGGAGCATGTAGTCACTACAGGCTTCACCTGACTGGCACAGCTTTTCAAATACAAATACTGCCACAGCTTTTCTTGTAGGATGCTTATTTGCTTGCTAAAATGATATTTGTGGGTGCAGAGTGGGAAGGCATTGCTGGATACCTAGAGATGAAATGGTATCTTCAACTCTGCTGCCCTTGGTAGACAATCAGTGTAAGGAAGTGACAAGCATTGTTTTGTGCCTTTGTAGGAAAATGCAGCTAACAGTGAGTGCTGAGTTTGAAACAAAGCTTTGGAAGTCACATGCAGGGGAAAGAGCTTGTCTGAGATTCAAGGATGCAGTGCTTCAGCCGAAGGTGATACACAGTAATCCCTATATTCAAAGTCATGTGTAAGAGTGAAATAAATGAAGAATGGAGGGGTGGGACACTGAATGCTGACTCTATGCATAAGCAACAGAAGTGAAAAGAAGTGAGCCCTGTCTGGAGCCCTGATGGAGAAATTCCTAACTGCCTTAATTTCTAAACCATCGAATACTCTGGCACACAAGAAAATTTCATCTGGAAATCAGAAATCAAGGAGACTATGTACATAGTGCTCCATATATATGTGTGATAAAGAACCTCACTGTGGGGAAATTAGTGGTAAAAAAACTGCTTAAATTGTTACATTGGAGAGCTTCATTAGTGACTGTCAATAGAACAGAACAGAACAGGATAGAATAGAGCATGATCTAATACAATCCTGTTGTCCACAATTACACTGCAGTTAGCAGCCCTTGGTTTAAGGCCTCCACCAGAGGCCAACATATTGCCACTTACCTACTGGCACTTTAACTAGCCAGTAAAAATACCCTCTGAACAAGTTGAAACTTCGAGTTTTTTGTCATTGGATGAGTGAATCGCTTTTAGATTGCAGGGTTCTGGTTGTTATTTTTTACCCACAGAGATATTATATAGACTATTGATTTTAAAGGTTTGCAATATAATTATCAGACAAGTGATCTTTTCTTAATATTGAAAGAGCTGGTAAGAGTTTCACTTTTGAAGTGAACCTCCTTATTTCATCCTCCCTCTTACCCTGATTTTGGTTCACATCTCTGACTGGATGAAATGGATCCTTCCCGGCAGAATTAAATGGGATGAAATGTTCAGAAGATCATGTAACGCACACCAGCTACTGACAGCTGTTTGCTCTGTTTGAGTTGAGCTAGAGTAGAAAAAACTCAGAGCAAAATCGTCTCAAATGTGCTGAATTAGATTTCCCTACACACTTAGCTCTCAGCAGACAATGTAGGGGCAACATCCTAACACATTTTTGAAAAGAGCTCTATTTGGCTTAGTTTTAATAATTGTGAAGTTTGGATTTTTATGTGAGTCTAAACTCTGAAGTAGAAAGTGTTTCCACTTTAAAGGGTCTTCTCTTTCTGTCCACGAAACAGCAACATCAGGATTGTCAGATTTTATGATCAGAGTAAAACAGTACAAAACAATGTGTACAGAGAAAGTCAAAAAGTAATCCATTGTCTTAAAAGAGTTAGCTGATGGTCTGCTGAGACAGGAAGAAACTCTTAGCACTTCTGTCAGTGGACAGGTCTGCTTGTGGAAAGCTCTCAATGACTCAAACACAAAGGGTAATCTCTGCGGGATTTCATATTTTTTGGCCAAGAAGCCTCAGCCAGCTGCTGAGAAAGGGCAGAAGACTGTAAATGCCATAGACATGGGCACATCTGAAATTATTTTTTACCAATTATTATAGAGGAATATCTGTGCTTTCCCAATGGGACTATTTATTGATCTCTTTATCATACATGAAGTTCATCTCATTTGCAAGAAGGAGAGACTTCGACTTTTTTACATGCACATTAAAAAAACTCATTCTGAAATGGTAGCATTCCAAAGAATCCTAACCAGTACTGTGCAAGGCACAGTTTAATGATCAGCGCCTTTTTACGGGATTTATAGTTACTAAAGCATTGTAATTTCCCCTCCACCCCCCACCTCCCCCCAAAACCTGTTCTGGCAAAAATTCTCCCTCATGGCCGAGTATCAACTTACTTTTTACAGAGAATTAGTTCATTGTGTTTTAAGCAAGCTAGGGAGCAATGACTGGCAGCACCTGAAGGAGCAAGTACTAGATGAAGGGAAGGCAGGTCACGCCAACCCTCTGGCACTACAAAGGTCAGAAGTAAGGGATTAGAGACAGCATCACAGATGGAGACGTACATGATTTTCTAACTTGACCTGTCCATAAGGGTCTGTCACCACTGAGATGTCTCTACAGACAGTGTTACAGAAAGTTATTCCTCTGACCTATCCCACCTACAGAAAGTGGGACTGGTTTCAATTCCAATACACCCTTTGAAGGCAGGTCTCATATACTTCCAAGCACAGCATTTTTCCTGAGAAAGGACAGCAACTTGCTCTTCTACTACTGCCAGATAAAAACGGTAAGCCCAGTAGGATAACTGTTGCAGTCACCCAAGTAGGCAAGAAACCTTTGTTTACACACCTCCTTCACACAGTTTGGAGTGGGGATTCAAACAAACACCTGTCTCTTACTTTCTAGTCAAATACATTAATAATATGCCTGCAGGGTATGTAAGAGTTTTGCCAGCTTCAGGTGTTGAAACTGTTCTGCTTTCTGTAAAACACTTGTATGGTAATGGCAGCAAAGACACATCCACGAAGAGCCTAAAAGATAAAATACTCTAACTAGAAAATACAGCCCCTGTTCCTCTGCACACTTGTTATATATGTTGCATCATTCACTGGAATAATGTATTCACTGGAATACACTGGAATTCACTGTAAACAGTCTGGGATTTAAAGACCAAAATTAAGATCAGAAGCACTACCACTAAGACCTTACCCACTTGATTTCTCTCCTCTGTACCCTCTGACTTCAGGATCTCCTTTCCACCTTCCCCTCACCCACACAGAGTGCTCTGGGAGAAGTGGTCAGTACAGCAAGGACTGGGTGGCCTTGTTGCTTTCTTTAGTTCTACTTTCAAGAGAATCAAACATTGAAGGTTTCAGACTACTAGCTTCGGACTACCTACCTAGGTCTGGTGTGAGACTCTCACAGGCCAAGGTGCCTCCATCAGCCAGTGCTGGGAGACATGGACCTGTGCAGAAGTGCTGGATCAGGTGGCTTGTCCCTAGTGAACATATGTTGTCCCTGGGTATGAACCTAGGCTGGACTTTAAAATGTACCCATCAGGGCTAGACTATTTTCACCTGACTTCAGCTACTTAAAACTGCTGTTTCCTCCTCTCCATAGCAATAGCAATAGGCATTTCCAGAAGATAATTCAATCCAATCTAAAATGTTGCCGTTCACTCCAACAACTACAGGTTTAGTTTGCTGAACTTAGGAGAAATACCTCTCAAGTGCTGAAGTGTGCCTCCAGGCTCTTTGGAGGCACCTAAGACCTCTGGACCTAAGTCTGGAAAAAGCTATCCCCCGTAACACCACAAAATGGTGTTTATTCAGTAACAGCTCCCAGCTGTTATTCTCACAAGATGTGAAAGACCAAGGCAGAAAAGGAATTTCAACTTGCCTCTCCCAAGCTCCAGCAAAATGCTCATCACCACCATACTGTAAATAACTTCACCATCACCTGCCAAACATGAGTGAGCAAGTCAAGTACCTGCCCAAAAGTTCCTGCAAGAAAACGAGGCAGATGACCAACATGTGACTCTGGTTGGGGTGCAGGTACAACCCTCAAGACTGCTTTCACTTTCTCTGCTCAACAGCAAAATGCAGATTCTTTAAGGGGGCTTACTGGACTAAGAAGAGAATTAGAGATCCTAGAGAAACATCTGGGTTCAAGCTGAAAAGGGTTTACTGTATGTCTGAGTTTTGGATTTAATACTTAACACACAAACTAGACATACAAAACTTGTAGACTGAGCCCTCGGCACATGCTAAATCAATGACACATACATATTTTGTGTATATAAAGGAGTATTCTTCTATTGTTACAGTGTAGACAGAAGTAGAAATTAGGCTTTAAAACTAGTGTAAAATGACTCCTATAAATAAGTTATTGGCACACCCCATATGACATACTTTTTTATATCTAGGTAATGAATTCTGATATATATCCCTGCACAAAGACTGTAATCAATCTAACTGTTCACAGTTAATTTACTAATAGCAGCTTTTAATTTCAACGAAGTTTAGTTGCAAACAAAAAGAATTCTGAATCAGATCAGATGCAATTGTTTTACATCAGCATCACAAATTTACTGGTATACTTGTTCTTGACTATGTTGCTCTCCATAACAAGGTAATTAAATGAGAACTACAAAATGTAATGGACAACACTGATCCCCACAATCCCTGTTTGTTTTGAATACAGTTGAAGAGAAGTAGCAGCACAATACAGAAAAAGCTTATCTTGTAAAAACACAGAATACCTGCTAAAAAAAAAGGAATCATTACTAGTCCTGTTAGGACATTGTATAGATAGCAGTCTTCAATAGCTGGAACAGGGAAAGACAGAAAAGAATTTTTATCAGCCAAGACACAGATGGGCAATAAATAACCAAAGCATGAAAATTTCAGTGTAAAAGACCATGGCTGTACTTACATGAAGAAAATGAATGCAAGATATTAAACTGTGCCATGAGACTCCTGAGCTTCTTTTTCAAAACATGTCCACTAATGAAACTCTCATTAGGCAGTACAAGGCTTGCAGAATTGCTTGCTTCACTTCTGAGCATATGTAAGTAAACAGACACCTGCACAACCTCAACACTCATAAAACAAATGCATGGTAGTCATAATGCTAAAGTAGGAGAATGTAAATAATTGGTGATCTAGTTTCTGGCAGTACAGCAGCAGCAGTTTGAAAGGAAACACAATACTGAAGGTCTGTAACTTGACCGTAAGAACAAAAAGTCATACTCTCCGGTTGTGTCCCACTAAACAGATGCTATATGCAGATTCTTCTTCCAGATAGGTTTTCCCGGAAGGAAAACAGAATTTCTGATTCGACAGGCAAACAAGCCTACTATTTCTTTTTATAATATCCTTTAGGAGCCTTCTGTACACACAAAATAAAGGATTAGGCATACAGTCTCTGCCAGTCCTGCAACATGCTTACTAAGTAAGTTGTCAGACTCCACAACTACAGAGAACTATCATCATCTGTTGTTGGAAGCTCTTTTACCATAAGGTCAGGAGTGCTCTGGAAGATACGTAAAAAATCCTTTTGAGTAAGCCACTAATACCCAAGGGTAGCCTAAGACAAAGGCCAGCAAACAGATAGTATCAGTAATGGCTGACTGGTTGTTGTTAAAATACGGATGATCACATTACACAGCCTTCTGCAGGGCTTGTGGTGTTAGACTGACACCTAAGTGAGTGAGGTCCTACAGGTATGACAGCTGCCTTCTGTGTACAGTAAACGTTTACATATTTAAAGCTCCTTTTGCTTCTACAGCAATTTCCACAACTCATTTCACTGATAAATCTTCCAGATAAGATTATTTCTTCCACACTGCAACTTCTAGAAGTAATACAAGCTTAGTGAAGCAACATTCAAAGTTGTGATTATGTTTATTAGGTCTCTATTTCTTCCTATGTATCTGACATAACTTCTTTCAAGTTTTGGCACTTCCAATTTACCTTCACACTGTCTGATTACCCTTGCAGCTGAAATACTCCACATATACTTAGCAGATCATCTTGTTACACTAAGTTCTGTAATCTTGTAGATTCTCTCATATCATCTAATCAAAGTTCACCACCTCTTCTTTAGTTTTACAGAAAACAATTTTCTCTTCCAGGGTTGTTCTGGTCTGAGAGTTCTCCAATAACTTCAAAAGAGAATTTTTATAATGCCTCTCAGGAGGGATGCAGCAGTAATACAGATACCTGCGTTAAAGTTCTTTTAAGTATCTCTACAAACACTACAAAGGAACTGTACAACTGGGACCTTGAGGGAACAGTTTCTCATCTTAGTTTCCCACACACTCTCTTTTCAATAAACTGGCCTGTTTGCAGGTGCTGGTCATAAATTTACACATCTTATTTAGCAGAGGGAAACTAGCATCTGCAAGAAGTATAACAACTATATTCAGCACATTCCTATCCAATATCCTGTCCATCCAATTTAGCTAAGAGACAAACTGAGTATTTATAGATTACCTGCTCAGTATGTGGTCTACATCCCCAATTCCTGTGCACCCCCCCAGGGGTCACTTACACCACCTTCCCGAAGTTCCTCAGCAGGGAAGGGGAGCAACTATTCTATTATAATAATTTAAAATATTTAGACACTGCACATCCACTCTTTTACATACACACAAATACTTACTGGCATACTGATGAACTACATCTAAAACATTTTGCAAAGACTGATACATTGTGGGGTTTCCAAATATGAAAAAAATACAAATCTGTAACCTTCTATAACACAGACAACTGGAGGGCCTGTGGAGAGGGGAAAAAAAAGAAAAAGAAAAGTGTTCCCTCTAAGTTTAAGCTCTTTCTGCTCTCTCCAGAGACCATTCACTAGCTTCAACATACACATGTTTGACATTAACTAACGGTCTCTTGGGAAAATCCACAAGTTAATTCAGTTTACAAAAAAGTGTTAAACCAAGTATTACTTAGAGAAGACTGAGCACTGAGTATTTCACGTGTAATACCTAGTTACTCAAATACACTTATATATTTAATATGTAAAAAATAAAGTGCTTTTTATCAGGTCCCAATGCAGGGACATTATAAAACTTTTCAACAACTGTAAAACAAAGAGATACATAGAATACTGAATCAAACATACATGAAAACAGTTAACACCCAATCTGGTGGATGCCCCAGGACAAAACATTCCTTCATATACATGGTATATACATATATATATTCATCTTTACTCAATATATTATGACAATATATATTTCAAAATTTTGTTACAGTCTAAAAAAAAATATCCTACAAATATGCAACAAAGATCAAGCACAGAAATCCAAGACTGAAAAAGAACTTTCTATCCTTGCCCACGCCACCACCTCCACTCCTGGGAAAGATATGCCAGTGCTCTTTGCTGGGGTGCAGTGCCTCCACATCCTGCAAAGCACTGTGAGCAGCAGCTGTGAAGTTGGCATCCCCAGTGGTGAGTAGATCAAACACACACGAGTAAAAATAGATGTCCTTCACAAGCATCTTCTCATGGCATTTGGTGGTGGCTGTTTCCAGTGTGTACTCTGACAGGGGATGAGCTGCAGCACCCCAAGGAAGCAGCTTTCCCATCACAGGCAAGGGCAAGTGGCCACTGTGATCAATACGCTCGCTGGAGGGGCAGCCGTTGACGCAGAGCTGCAGGTCCTGGCTCTCCTCGTAGGCCATGACCAGCTCCTGGGGCATGCGGATGGCCAGGGTCAGGTAGTGCCCCAGCTGGCGGATGTACACCGTGGTCCCGATGTACCTGGCGTGCATCTCTATGTATTTGCCACTGACTTTCTCTACAATGTGCAAGCTCCTGGTGTTCCCATCTCCTCCGCTTGTTGTACCGTCAACGAAAGCTGCAGGCAAGTCATCAGTCATTGCTTGATACACTTTCTGATCTGTACAGTCTTGGTACGATTTGAAGATAACAGTAACCTGTGAGGGAGGGGGAAAAAAAAGCAACATCAGTGGAAAGAAATAATCATCTCAATCCCTTTTCCATTTTGTAACTGAGTATATCTGGAACTATCGCCCACTACCTTAAAACCTGACCGTTGTCCACAACTCATGCCTACGGAAAACAGCCTGTACATGTGCTTAAAGCAGTATTTTACCAGAAGCAAATGTTAAATTTGTTCTTATGCTGGTCTGGAAGCAAGACTACTAGCATGTGGCAACAGCCTTGAAGTTGGGAAAGGAAAACGCTTTGTATTTTATTAGGCAGCACAACAACCTCCTGCCTGACAGTTTCTTAACACTCTGGAATGCATCCTGCAATGACACAGAAGCATAAGGACTGAGTAATTCCCACAATGCTGGTAACTATGGCAAAACCAGGTTGAGATCATGCAAAATCAGGGAAAGGTATAATCAGGACTAAGAAGAACAACTAGTCATAGAACAGCTTTGGGATCCTGGATTCGCTAGTCCTAGGAACTGGGAGATTTGACACTTCCACTGTGCTAGAAAATGTGTCCACAGAGAAAAAAAGGCAAGAGTGAAAGATACCCAAATATGTGCCTTTGAAGAATGAGTGCCTTTCAACATCAAAATCATTAGCATAAAGCAATTAATTTTTTTTTTTAAGATTAGAACTAGCCTTTTAAACCTTTCTACTTATTGGAGCAAGTAACAACAAAAGAAAAAGCAGGCCCTTCAGTCTTACTTGAAGGGAATAACTAGGCTATATGGCAGAACAAGTTTGGAATGTCTAGCAGCTTTTCCTAAAATAAAAATTAGAATGAGAATTCACATCTAAATATTACAAACAGATACGCTACTTGCTTTAGAAGAAGAATGACTGGAGGGGAATGACTTCTTGAAAAGGTCAAAAGACATTTTCCACCAAGAATAGGTATTTTAATAATTGTTTTCATCATTGATTGTTTACATCAAATTAGTCAGAGTCTACGATTTTAGCAGTCTGCCGAGAGACTCAGATGACTTCAAAACATATCAAAAGGGATTTTTAAACTAAGGTTAAATTTAAAATCTGTTCCACAGCAACCTCACATTTCAGTTTCAGTTAACCATCGCACTTATGCACGACTTTCTGCCTCTCTGTTTTAAAGTAAGACCGAGAAGATAAATCAAGAGCCAATTACAAACAATTTAAAACTTCTGCCTTCATTAGCCTCACCTGTCTATACCCCTTGTATAAGACACAAGTCCTTCCACCTCTTTCCTCCCACCGCAACAATTTCTTCTTCAGAGTATGCTGACATACCCTAAACAATATTACATTTATTTTCAATATTTGGTTCATCCCAGGTGGCTGATGTTTTGTCAGTGCTTGTCTCACAACACAGACAATATTTACTATTTCAGCTTCATATGTTCTCACTAGTACTGCAGGCTGCACTACATTTTTCCAATGTTTTTTCCTTGCATTGATCAGTTATACAGCATGAGATGTACTAGCTATATAGCTTGAGACCATCTGTAATCAAGTAATTTGGTAAAGTGCTGTCTATGAACCACAGCTGAGCTGGAATGCTTATGCCCAAAATTCAGAAAATGCACAAGTGCCCCTGTTGCTGTAAAGATCACCTCACAGCTTAGTGCTTACTAAGGTAAGATCAGCAACCTGCAGAAGAGAAACTTGAGGTCTCTCAAGTGATTTGTATTTCTGCATATAATCCAGACCATAATGCAGTAAGAGGCCTTTTATCTTCTGTAACAGTTTTGATGAAACAATACTCTGTCTCAGCCTGCTCAAAGAAGCACTGTTATGTCCTTATGTCCTTGAGCACATTTGTGTTGCCCTGTGAGGAAAGAATGATTTACACACTGATGCCTTAAGTTTTAGCCTTCATGTTTTTCAGATTCTGTGCTGCCTAGATGTGTAGCTCTGAGTCTCATATCAAGTGTTAGTCACCTCTCTTCACAGGGTAGGTAAACAAAACAATCCTGTTCCAGATGGAGACCAAGGACAACCGTTACAAGTTTCAGGCCCAAAAAAGCATAAACAACAGAGGGCTGAGGGGGGAGAACAAGGGGGATGGAACTTCATAACCTGAAGCTGTAATTGCACAATTAAACCCAACAGGCAAATGGACCAAAACTTATAAAAGTGTGAGACCTGTGGCGGGTCATCCATTTTGTGACCATTTTGGGTCCATCTTGGGTGTAGCCCTGGCCCTGATTTAGATTTCTAAACCAAAACAAACCTCACACATACAATTTGCACATTTCATTTTGGACTTTATCCTCCCACTCCTATTGATGCCAGTACTGATGCGTACACATCACAAAGCTTTTCCAAATTCCACTGCACATGCAAAACTTTTCAAAGATAGTGTTACTGAGCTGTAGAACTGTCATTGCTAATGTATTTGTAGAAGTTGCCTGGCCTGTGTGCCTTAAACAAAAACAACACTTTCAACTCATGAGTTCTCATACTTGTCTTCCCTAGTGCCACAATGCAATCAGAATGATGAAAGTATCAGTCATACCTTCATCATAACACATCATTTTACTATGCATTTCACAGAATTCTAGAATTGTTTGGGCAGAAAAAGACCTAAAAAGACCTCTAACTTCGTTAACTTCAACCATTATTATAACACACCCAAGCTTGGGGAGGAGTGAGTGAAAAAGTGCCCAGTGGGAAAGGACCTAGGGATGCTGGTTCTTCAGCCTGCTAAACGTGTGCCAGAGTGGGGCCTAGGGGACCAAGGAGACCAAGCACATCCTGGCTTGGGCCACACCAAGTGTAGCCAGATGGAACAGGGCACTTCTGAGGCGACACCTCAGATCCTGTGTTCAGTATCGGGCCCTCACAACCAGAAAGACACGGAGGTGCTGGAGTAAGTCCAGAGGACAGAAACAGAGCTGGGAAGGGTCTGAAGCACAAGCTGGACGAAGAGAGGCTGAGGGAGCTGCGGGTGTTCAGCCTGCAGGAAAGGAAGCCCAAGGGAGACCTCACTACTCTCTGAAAGGAGCCAGGTGGGAGTCAGTCTGCCCCCTCAAACAGCAAGTGATTGGATGAGAAGAAATGGCCTTAAGCTGTGAAGATTTAGATTGAATATTAGAGAAAATTTCTTCACTGAAAGTGTCAAGCACTGGAGCAGGCTTCCCAGCCTCTTGAGACATCATCCCCAAAAATGTTTAAAAGGCATGTAGACATGGCACTTATTGATCACTTTAAGTGATGGATTTGACAGCTTACGACTGGACTCGATCTTATTCCAACCTGAATTATTCTGTTGCAATCTCCAACAAAACTGCTACTTCTGTGTAATAAGACAAATTTATCTCTACCTTATCCAAAATGTCCATAAAGATGAAAAGAATAATGACATGTGACAAGTTATCTGAGCCTTCTATTTCTTAAAACATTTAGAACATTTACCTTCCAATTACCTTTTAGTTATTTTTCTATTACACTGTGCCCACTCTGTAATGATTCCCTGCAAAAATTGAAACCATGCTACAAACCAGACATTTAAAGAGACATGTGTCTCTGTGTAAAAGAACACTTATTCCCCAAATTCCTTTACCCTGCTGAGAGCACCAATTCCCAGGTTCCAAGGTTTATACCAAATAAATCACTACAGTAAAATGCTCTGTATTTTTATTCCTTCTCTGTGTTCTTAAATTCACTCTCTCACCCTCAAGCTATCTATGATAAAACACCTGGACAGGAAAACTTGCATTTCCAATTAATGCAAACAAGAAGACACCTTCAAACAAGAAGGAAAGATTTCCATTGGCAAGCCCAAGCATCTGTGCCTCATTTGCTATTGAGGGACAATTACTTTAGTGATATCCAGAACACCTGTCACAGCAGCAAAAGGTTATAAAGACTTTGTATCCCTCCAAATAAAGCAAACAATAAATAAAATTTAAAAACCCCCAAGGTTCTATTTAATGCACTATACAACACCCTTCCTACCTGCTCCCTGATTTATTCTCAGGGAACTGCAAAACCACTTCCAAGACAGGGAAGCTCTTTATCTAGAGCTGCAGAAATCAAACATAAATAATGCCAGTGACCTACTCAAAATCCATAGAAGAAAAAAAAAAATAGTCTGACAGAGNGCCAGAGAGGGGAGGGAAAAAAAAAAAAAAAAAAGCTTAAACTCTGTTTCCCAGTTCCTTGCTGATAACCTGAAAGGCCCCAGAATCCTCTGCCAAGAGGCATAAGCACATCAGGGAAGCTCAAAAAACTGGAGTTTCAAAGTTTCAGGTAGATCTCAGAACATAAAATAGCTTTGTTCATAGCGGAAAAACAGAGGTTACTATGAGTAACACAAACGTGCAAAACACCTACAAAGAAATTCAAGAGCATTTTTGTAAGTACACAACTCTCACAAGATGTGCTCTTCCAATTAAAGAATTCAAGGGAAATTTTTCCTCCTTTTCACACTTTCACGCTAGATGCTCAGTGAGAGGTAGGGGAGAAACAACATGTGTTTATTCCTCACATTCTTACTTCAAGTGTCCTCCTGGCAGTCTTTGAAAAGAGAACTTCACACATAAGGCTGCCTTCATTACCAGCTCCCTCAAAGACAGGCAAAGCTAGGATAGAAGTGAAAAGTACTAACTCCTCACTAGGGCAAGCGATGGTTTGCACCTTTCAAAAGGACAATGGGCTGAAGACTAACCAATCTGTTTCTATGGTTTCTTGAACCACTTCCCCTAAAAATGCATTCAGGAGAAACTGTATCTTCTACTCTTATTGTCCTTCCTTTCATTAGGCCCTCTTTAGAGAGGACTAATTAGGTTAGTATTTGTTTTGGATCCTCTACAGTTTAAGTTCAGCATACGCATTTGTTTTTATTTCCCATTAAACATCTATTTCAAGTACATGCAATGAAAAAACAGCCAGACTAACAGTCTGAAAACTTTGCCTATGATGAAGGTAGAAGACTTATTGGCATGCTCTCAGCTAGGACTTACAGATAAATGTCACTGAAATATAGCTCTTCAAAAGTCCTTTAAGCTACCTTGTGGCCAACATCAGTTAAGTACATCCAGCAGCAGATAGTCAACCACAGTCAAAATGGAATACTTGCAGAGGAAAATGTTACAGGAATGAATTAGCAGTGGTAGTGTAGCTTAACATGCCTTTTCTATTTCATTTATAGTAGCCTGCTCCTACCAGAAATAGAGTCAAGGGCATGCATTAGAGACATTAAAACTTATCTTCTAAGTCACTTATACATTTATACAACCTTTGCCTACAACAGGTGTGCTCAATTCTGTTATCTCCCAAAAAAAAAAAATTCAAGGACTGTGCAACAGGTAAGCTATATCAGCACTAGAAACATTTCTAGTATCGTAAACCATAGGTTTTGTTTCAATTGCTTCTGTACAGCTAGGTACACTTAGCTGTACTTGGGCAATGACAGCAACTACCAGAAGAGAAGAAAAAACCATTTTACCCAAATCAAAGAAAAAGATTAAAAAAAAAACCACTTGAGAAGAAAGACAGAAGGCACATATTTTAAAACCATACTTTCCCTCAATATGTACATACATTTACTATTGGTGTTCTCCTCTTTATCTCTCTGAAAAGACATATACCAGCATAATGTGCTACCACAGTCAACCATTTTCAGAATGTGGCTAAACTTAATATTACCTACCTACTACAACCACACCCTCGCTATCCACACAATTTGTACACAAGAGTCTGAACTACTTTCCTCTCTACTATCAGGAACAAGGAAATAAAGAAATTTCTGCAAGAGTTTATCAAAACTGAGGATGAAAGCTTACTGCAGATTACAAAATGCTTTTTCTTCCGTTTATTTAGGAGTCTTTAGAAAAAGCCACTGGAGGAGATTGAGGAGGATGTTAAGTGTCTTTTGCAAAGCTTACTCATGTTAGCCTCATTCCCTTATTTTATACACCTTCAGAGCTCATTCACAGTGAAGACTTTCGAAACTGGCACAAGTTAAGAAAATGTAATTTGGAGCTCCAGTCCAATCTCTTTTCACTCACACAAGCATTGCCATTAGTCAATACTTAAGAATCCAGCACAAACTTAATAGTAAAATTGATTTTCCTATGTTAATACTACTGCCCAGCCAACTCCACAGAAGATGTGTAGGCTCTACCCTCCTGTGACAGACAACTCCTCCTTCTGAATCCAGTAGTCAAAAAAAACCTACTTCCAGGCTTAACAACACAGTGAAAATCCTCTGGTAAATATCTTGAAGCTGTGTACATATAACCTGATGCAGTTTGACAATACAAGAGCTACACACTACCACAATTTTAAAAAAAGTCCTTTCTGCAAAAGAGGTATGTGACAATATCAGCTTCAAATGCATGCTTAAGCAATTGATGGACACACTCGCACTCAGCAGGAAGAGACAAGGACTTTTCTACAGTTAAAGAAATGGCATCACTTATCGAATACTAGTGGATGTATTCCTGTTCTAGACTTCTCAAGTATCTGACAGGAGTGCAATCTTAATTCTTGCCTGTCTCAACAAGGGTTTAATATTCTTGCCACAACTTTAAGGCTACTGCTTGTTTAGTAAAGCCAAGGTGCTAAGTCCTGTCATAAGCATTTAGCTCGCTACATCCTCTCAGCTCTCTGCAGTTCACCCTCTTGTTTCTCCTCTGAACCATTAGTGTTTTGGCAACTAGTTTTTTGTGCCACTCTCGCTACTGTTGCAGCTGTGAAGTTAAGAAAATCAATAAAAAGCAGAGACACACATTCTTTCCATCCTTAAGCTTCCTTCCAACCCAAAGCATCATATGATTTTTTTAATTTCTAATTAGTGCAGAGGCAGAGTGCAGATGTACAATAATCAATAACTGTTTTAAAGTGTTACATCAGTACCCTTACAGGCTTGTGCAGTGATAAGCACAGGTTTTCTTGTCAAGAACGGGAGCAGAGGGAAGAAAAGAACCTGTTTTGTTTGACACCCATTAAAGAAGACGCTAAGAGTTCTACTTTTTTGTACTACTGCATAGAAGATTCTCAAGCTGCTATGCTTCTTCACTGTGAAGGGCTAAATGACTTACTTAACTGTCCTGGCCTTTTACTTCTCCACGCATGCACAATGCACAAAAGAAATCTGTACCTTTTTTGTAGCAGTAGCGCTGGATCCTGGGACCACAGGCACATTGGTCACTTGCACTGATAAGTAGTTATTGTCTATGAGAGGCCAAGCGCCCTCCACTTTGCATGTCTGGAAGTGATCCTTAAAAGTCCTCAGATGAGGATCCCCAAACAAGCCACAAAACAGGTAAGTAGGAGGAGGAGTCTTCTCTCCCCCACGATGTTCTCTCACTTCTGTGTGGCCACTGTAATTGCAAGGATCATGGGTCATTTCAGGGTTGGTGGAGGATGTGGGTCCATCTTTGGTACAGTTTCTCTGGCTCATGAGATCACCGATCCCAAGCACTGCAGAATGGTAAACCAGGTTTCCACGGCATACTTTGGAATTGCGATAGGTACACACAGAGTATGCCCGCAGGGCCTTGCAGAACTCCAAATCAAAGTCCTCAAGAGCCGCGTTCAGATGTGAAGTGAAGGACACAAAATCAGTGGTGCATTTCTGGATTCCACAAGATGTGTGCAGCTGACAGTCACCTAAGCACAAAACAGACGGCAGAAAGACATAAAGCAAACCTCTTAGGAGGCAACCCCTTTCCATTCCCACAACTACCATAGAAAACAACCTGAAAGAAACTTAAAGTGCTCATTTGTTAGGGAAACATTGCATTTCAGAAAAAAAGAGGTTGAAAGACAGAAAAACTGCTAGCAATGGAGAATATCTCAGTGGCTGACAGGACTCACAATGTCTTCATCCATTACTTCATATTGTCTAGATGAAAATAAAGAGCACTAGGTCCTGTCAAGTATAAGCCAAACATTTCTTTCTAGATACCAAGCTGATGATGTAATTCTGTGTTTAAATTAATCACCTAGTCAACAAGGAAGTCTCCATTTAGTCTTTCAGTGCTTTACACAAGTTACTGATTTTTTATATAGAATTCTGCCCCTCAGAAGAATGTGGTAAAAGCAACAAAGTAATGCTGTTTAGCCATTGTTTGGATGTTAGACATGTCTAAATGTCCAAAATGTTTAGACAAAAACTAGACTGAATAAAGCAAAAATCAAGTTCTCTTCTAGAAACCAGGGTGGGGGAGGATGGCAGGTAAGCAGACAAGCAGTTTGCTTTATTTCCCTGGCAGTGCTATAACTAAAGCTTCACTGCCCGTTTTTTGGGGATTAATGTGTGAAAAAAACAGCTGACTGAAGTGCAAGTTTTCAGCTAATGCAGTACACTGCAGTAGCTCTACCTATCAGAGCATAATTCAGTAACACAACAAAGGGGAGAGAAACGCTCTCCCTCCAAAGCCTGAAGTACTTATCAGATGTATACAAATGCTACACAGTTCAGTTTACATGAGCAAACCAGTCAGACTTTACCTGATGGCCTGATTTCCATTAAAAAGCAGTTAACTTCCTCGTAAGTAAACTGGAGTTTTACAGTTATCTCCTCCACAGCTCTCACAGGTATGACCTGAAATCCTTCCACATTCCCGTGGCAGTTAACAATGGCTTTCTGAAAGTAACTTTTACCAAAGAACTTACCGTGAACAAAAATTAAATTAACAAGACAAACTAAGGGAAACAGAGCAGCGCTCTTCACAACCAGGAGGACCACACTCTAGGAGAGATCACATTTCCTGCCATCCAAAGAGAAAACGGACCTTCATAAAGAATATGTCACAACTTCGAGCAACAGCTGTCCAAGCCTGAAAAACTATCTAAAAATTCACCTGTGCCAACATTTATCTGTAATTTCTTACTATCATAAAGTGGGTTTTGAATGCCACAAAAATGCCTACAAAGACACATAGAAGAATTAAAAAATAAAAGGCAAAACATAATATAATAATATATAAACTCCTGGGCTGTGAGAAGTGGAAAATAAGCTGAATAGCAATATTTTTAAATAGCTGGTTTCTGCAATGCGCCCAGTGATGAGATGATACCAGCAATTTCTTCGCCTGCCCCTTAGCTGATCCTCCTGAGTCAGTACTCATATCACTTATTCCGAGTATCCAAACCATGATTTTATAAGGGCAATATGTTTTGCCAGTGATGTGTAGCTAACATAAATTTCTAGTCAAAATCCCGAGATAACACAAAGTATGAGGAACTCTCCACCTACAGCTAAGCATGACCATGACTCGTGTAAGCAAGCTGAAAATTTCTTTGTGCAAGCTATATGTACCCCTGCAAAATACAGAAAAAACCCTCTTAACATCAACTTCAGTGTTTTCAGATACAGAAAAAAGACCCCGCGCCAAGCAAAATAACAGAGGGAATGCCGAGTTTAGACCCAGACTTTCAAAGCATCAAAACTTTTATTTCTCTTCAATTGTAGTCGCAATATTATTTTAATCACAAAATAGATCGGGCCAGCTGAGCAAGTCTGTCAGGCTATCAAACAGTTGAATAAATCACAAAATCACAGAATTTTTAGGGCTGGAATGGGGATCATCTAGTCCAACCCCCCTGCCAAGGCACGACCACTTGGAGCAGATGACACAGGAAGGTGCCCAGGTGGGGTCTGAACGCCTCGAGAGGGAAACCCCACGACCTCCCTGGCAGCCTGTTCCAATGCTCTGCCCCCCTTAATACAAAGAAGTTCTTCCTCATGTTGAGGCAAAACTTTCTGTGTTTCAGTTTATAGCTATTGTTCCTCTTCCTGGGCACCAATGAAAGAGTCTGTCACCATCCTCTGGTGACAGACGGAGATATTTATACGCATTAACACGATCTCCTCTCAGCCTTCTCCTCTCTGGACTATACAGGCCCAGCTGGAAAATCCCTCCTCACGAAAGGCTCTACCTGAAGGAAAAGGACCCGCCAGCTCCTGGCGTCTGCGGACACCCGGCTGCGCTCCCGTCCCTCCCCGCCCCACACTCCCGGTACCTGTGCCCGGCAGCAGCAGCCCCAGTGCGGCGAGCAGCAGCCGGAGGGCGGCGAGCGGCGGCTCAGCCCTGGGGGCGCGGGAAGGCGCAGCGCTCCCCATGCCTGGCCATGCAGGTCCCCGGGCCGGCGGCAGGACGGCGCCGCGGCATGAGGCGGCGGCGCGGGCGGGCGGGCGACGTTCTCCACGGTACTTCCTCCTCCGCTTCCTCTTCCTTCTCCTGCTCCTCGGTGCTTCCCGCGTCTCCTCCTGCTCCAGCGGCGCGGCACGGCAGCGAGACGTGACGCGACGCGCACAAAGAGACGAACCCGCGATGGGGCGGTGGCGGCGGCGCCCGCGCTGCACCCCCCCCCGCCCCTCCCGCTGCGCCGCCTACTATTGGCTAGCTGAGCTGTCCGTCACGGCTGGCCCCGGCCTCCGACGCCCCCTGGCGGCAACGACCCGCCCGCCGCGGGCCCCGCCGCCGTCGTCGCTGCGTCACTGTCGGCCGAGCGCGCCCGCAGAGCGAGCCGCGCCCTCAGGCGGAAGGGGACGCGGGAGGCCGCCAGGGGGCATCGCCGGCACAGGGCAGGGAACAGCGCCGGGATAGCGAAGGAGACGCCCCGGGACAGGGTGGGGAACACCGCCGGGAGAGGAGCGGAGGCCCCGCCGGGATAGGTCAGGAGCACCGCTGGGACAAGAAAGGGGGCACCACCAGGATAGGGCAGGGACATCTCAGGGATGGGACGGGGAAGACCTCCGGCGCAGCCAGGGGATACGACCGGATCAGGCAAATGGTGCACTGCCGGGAACAGGGCAGGAGGCATCGGTGGGACAGAGCAGAGCGTACGTGTGGGAGAGAGCACCCGTGACAAAACACCGGGACAGAGGAGGGGACCTCACCGGGGCGAGAATAGGAAAAGAATCTGCTGAAGATAATTCCATCATGTCAGGATATTTTTTGAGCATCCAAGGGTGAACTTCCCTTTGAATATGACAGTAAGAAGCTAACAGGAGGCACTTAAGGCACATCTCAGATGTAAGTAAAAATACTAGTTTCAGGCTGTTTGTTTTTCCAATCTCTTCCTCCTTTCTAGCAGACGTATTTCATATTCCTAAGACTAGACTGGCCAAGGCCAATTGGTCCAGGTTCAGCAAGGCCAGGTGCTGGGTCCTGCCATTGTGTCACAGCCATGCCTGCAGTGCTGGGGCAGTGGCTGTAAGGCTGCCGGGGGAAAAGGACCTGGGGGTTCTGGCTGGCCGAGCTGAACATGAGCCAGCATGGAACCAGGAAGGCCCATGGCATCGTGGCTTGGATCAGCAGGAATGTGGCCAGCAGGACTGTCCGCTTGTACGCAGAACTGGCGGGGTCACACTTCACATCCTTCATTTAGTTTTGGGTTTGTCATGTCCAGAAAGACTTTCAGGTGCTGGAGAGAGTCCAGAGGAGAGAAGCAGATCCTGGGGAAGAGTCTGAAGCACAAGTCCTCTGAGAAGCAGCTGAGGGAGCTGGGGGTGTTCAGACTGGAGAAAAGAAGGATGACTAGGGACCTTCCTGCTCTTTACAACTCCTTGAGAGGAGGTTGTGGCCAGGTGGGTCATGGTCTCCTGCCATGTCTCAAATGAAAGGACAACTGGAAATGGGGTTAAGTTGCACCAAGGAACCAGCCTTGGTGATTCTGTGATATGGTTCTTCAGGAAAAGCATGGTCAATATACAAAATACTGCACATAAATAAGAAAACCACAAATACAAAATAAACCGATTCCCTTGGATTGCTCTTTATTAGAAAGTTTTTGGAAAATAAAAATCTGAGAAAGAAACTGCTCATTTTATCAACCATGTCTGAAAAAAACCCAACCAACTAACCAACCAAAACCCCCAAACCCGAGCAAAAATCTGAGCTTCAACAGCCATTGAGTGTAAATTGCCACAACCTAGAAAGAAGACCTTTGGCTTCTACTTTAGGTCACATAGTATTCATTAATTTAGCTGGGACTCTGAGAACTGTCACCTGTGGTTTCCTTTTTCTTCAATGCTCTTAGAGAAATATTGCTGCTGTTCACCTCTACTAAGAGACAACACCAAGCTCCTTTTAATTTCATATTGCTCAAATTCAATTTTCATTATGTAGTAACAGCTACTTACATTCTTTGAAGCTGTATTTGACTTAGGATGTTGTCGCAGCAAGGGTACGTGTACATGATTCTTTTGGAGGCTCACAGAGGCTCACCCTATCTGTTCTCTCTCTGTTCTAGAAGTCAAGTAGCTGTATTAGGGCATGGCACACCTGACTTCCTGTCCATCTTCTGTCTCAAAGGGGTTTTTCCTCACAAGATCCATGCCACAGCAACACACATGGACAACACAGGCTTTGCTTGGGTTCTGGCGGAACTGTGGCCAGATCTGAGCAGAGGCAGAATCTTCTCATGCTAAATACACAGTATACAAAGTTCTACAGCCTTAGATGTTCGTGATTCTGTTTTAACCACTTAGCTCTATAAATAGCTTAGCTAAGAAGACACTTCACTAGAAGTCATACAGCATATTTCTTTTCTCTTAGGTTCTAATATTGTCATACTGCTATGGACTCTTTTTACTGGAGCAAAAAGTGCAAAGAAAACAAGATAACTGACAGGGTGATGTAGGGAATTATATTCCCTTAACTAATGTTGATTCATTCTACCATAGCCATTGATTTATGGAACCAAATTATGTTATCCGATATCATGCTGGCTTATGTAAATCAGAACTAAAACTGAGTGCTTTTACCTATAACAAGATTTTTTTTCTCTTGATCTCTAGTATTACTAAAAATTTTTAAAGCATTCAAACACTCAGATAATGCAGTAAAAATTTCCTAGGAGTAGGAGGATGGATAGCTTGTGAGGGGTTTTACAAGCTGAGGCAAATCTCTATCTTACATGTCTGAAACTGTCTGAAAAGTGCTAAGGGCTGTATTTTGAAATTAATTTCTCTCAGAGTACACAAATCTACAAATAACATGGTAGACTGTACAATGGATCTCTTGGACTCCAAGTAACAACAGGTGTCAATATATGGAAGAGTTGATACACTGTATGTGGGGTTGATTTAAGTTTGTCTGTTTGTTGTGTGGGAAAGTAACGGTGTCCTGAAAGAAATAAGATGTCCTCTTGGATTGGGAGTTTCTTTCCCTTTTTCAAAGTTACACTTGGAACTGTAGCTTTGCTCTAGCAGGCCCTTACAGTGAGTTATCTCTGAATGTGTGGCTCCACTGCCTATCCAAACCCTACAGTGTCTTTCCCTGCCTTTATGGAACTGAGGGATCTGTGGGGCATGCCTGCCTATCTTCCCACAGCCCCTGTCATCACCCATTGCCAAAATCTTCCTGGATCCTAAGGTGGACATCTGCTAATTGCTTCAAATACTACAATTCAATACCCTTTTCAGTTCAAAAATTTCATTGATTATACAGTGCTTGCGACCGTGCTACTTATATACAATTACCGGTTTAATTTAAAAGCTTACTACAGATTGGTGCAACTGCACTGGCCATATATAAAGATACAAATATCACTTTCAGTTCACACAATCAAATCTATTGCAGGTTACAAAGTAGTGCATATATGTGTGTGTGTGTGTGTGTGTGNGTGTGTATATATACACAAAGAGACAAACATCAATTGAACTATCTAAATATTCACAAAGCAATAACTGTACAACTCTACACAGCTTTACATAGAACTCCATACGTATCTAAACATAATCTATGGTATATAAATATATTAACATCTGAGTAAATATAATAATATACATGGGGAAGCTATACATAGATATGCAAATACTAAAGTACCTATCTAAATCTCTGTATAGCTGTAACTAAATAAGTATAACAGCATATAATTTGAAATACAACTCTTGACATATAGGAACATAGCTAGATATGGACAGAAATATAACTGAATACAGATATGGAGAGAACAAGATATAGACAGACCCCAGCTGGCACATTTTCCCATGATTCCTCTCAGCTGCTTCCCCCTGCACAGAACAATCCTTCTGGAAGCAGAGCTGAGATTTAGGAAGCAAAGGAGATAGCAAGTCACCTCCACCATGCTCTTAGCCTTGCCAAAGTCTTAGCACACCTGCAGCTCCCCCAATCCCTTCAGACTCTCCATCAGTCCCCATAGTGCTGCCGTCCCCCTCAGTGTCTCCAGAGCCCTGAGCCCCGCCAACCCTCTCAGCCCATGCCATTTCTCTGTCCCTTCAGCTCCCCCAGACCCCTCAGTTTCACTGCTTCCTCTCAGCTCCCACAGCCTCACCGTCCTCTCAGTGCCATCATCACCACCCACAGCAGCAGGGTGCCTTCAGCGGCACTGTCCCCTGTGGCAGCCCCGGTGCCCTCAGCCTGACCGGCCCTTTAGCGGCTCCCCGGTGCCTTTAGCCCCGCGGTCCCTGAGGGAGACGGTGCCTGGTGGCGCCGGCACTTCCCGCCGCTCCCGTCAGGAGTGGCTGCGGGCAGCCGAGACCGGGGGCTCAAAGTGCTGCTCAGCCCGGCCTGGCTGCCAGCCCGCACCCCAGCATGACAAGAGGGGCCAGAGGCACCAGAGGAAAGAGATGAAAAAGCAGCATATGCCTCTACAAATACCAATAGATTACCTAAATATCCTGAGACATAAAACTCTGGAAATACAGGCCCCTAGAATTGTAACCGCATCTAGTTTTCATTAGGGTGTCATATCTTTTCAGGGTGCTGATGTGATGTGTACATCAAATGAGGGTGTCTCCTGCAGATTGACACACAAACTCACACACTGTCAACTCTCTGGAAGGTGGCTTTTGTTGTGGGTCCTTGCTGGTGCAGGACAGCCAGCAGCTCCTGAAGACAACACAGGATGCAGGGACTTGTCTGAAGGGTTGCAGATGGACACGGAATGAAGGACACTTACGCAGTCAGTTGTCAGAGCAAAAGAGAGCTTTTTTTCTCGACCTTGAGTTATATAGATTTTGGACAATGACCAGGGTTTGGAGGATGAGGTTTCCACCTTTCCGATTCCACTGGTCAAACCAGAAGTTCATCAAGAGAGGAATGATAAACAATCACTTTGTTTACCTAAAAGTCTGTGAGAAATTCCACTACAAAAATGCAAACATCAGAAGGCTGAAAAAGATCAGGGCGACAGGTGTCATTTGCAAATTTACTGATGGAGGATTCAATCCCCTCATCCAGATCACCAATGAAGGTATTAAACAGAACTGGCCCCATCGCAGACCCCTGAGGGACACCACTGGTGACTGGCTGCCAGCTGGATGCAGCACCGTTCACCGCCACTCTCTGGGCCCGGCCATCCAGCCAGTTCCTAACCCAGCAAAGAGTGCTCCTGTCCAAGCCGTGGGCTGCCAGCTTTTCCAGGAGTGTGCTGTGGAAGACAGTGTCAAAGTCCAAATAGACAACATCCACAGCCTTTCCACCAGGTGGTTACCTGCTCATAAAAGGAGATCAGATTGGTCAAATCTGCCCTACCCCTTGTAAACCCATGCTGTCTGGGTCTGATACCCTCACCATCCTTAGGTGCCATGTGATGGCACTCAAGATTATCTGTTCTGTAACCTTGCCAGGTACTGAGGTCAGGCTCCGCTGGCCTGTAGTTTCCCAAATCCTCCTTCCAGTCCTTCTTGTGGATGAGTATCACACTGGCCAGCTTCCAGTCATTTGGGACCTCCCCAGTGAGCCAGGACTGTTGGTAAATGATTAAGACAGGAAAATCCAGTTGTTTTCAGAAAGTGAAAGAGAACTGTATGCTCAGCAGACCTCTGTGATTCACAGGGCTGCCAGGGTGACCTGCTGCACAAAGTGTCTCAAAATATGTGCTATTGCTCCCAGATTTTCTAAAGGTAACCCAAGGTTTGTCAAAAATACACTGAGAAACGAAGATTGATTAGCACCCTGCAACAAACAGGTTTGAAAACTGAATTCTGGAATAGAAAAGAACGATATATTTAAGCTGCTTCATTGTTCTAAAAAAGAAAATTGAACTGCCTGCAATCTTTTTCAACAACCATCCTCTTCCTCTCTGTCAGAGACTGAAATTGTTCATGCCTTAAACATTGTTATGAAGGAGTTTTACCCATTACAGAAAAAACTGTATAAAGAAGCTGCAAGCACAGAAACCCACCCCTCCTTGAAGATGCCTGACTAGAACTTTGGACTGTGAGTGAAGCCACCTAGATAAGATCAAGGGGACAATATTTTCAATCATCTCAGGTCTGGGGAGAAAGAAACAAGGCTGAGGGAAAGGAATGCCTCCACAAGAAAGCCAAACGCAGCAGAAAATCCTCCCTTGGCTGTGTTTGGGGTGAGGGAGACAACAGCCCACAGAGGCCAGGTTTACACAGACTCCCCCCAACCAAGGGGGGAGGAGGTTTTGGGTGTGTGATGTAACCTCTGGTCAGAGGCATGGAACACCATCCTCCCTTACACAAACCAGCCCAGGTGTGAAACTCCAACCCTGGGAAGGCCACATCCATGGGACATTCACGTGGGAGGCAGCTGAGGGGACGTGATAATCCATCAAAGACCAGACACCCCCCGCCCCCAACAAAGTGCTCCCCACACTCATTCCTGAAGCCTGGCACCACAGGACTGCACGTGGTGCAACATATGTGGAGTCTGTTGTGACATTGCCGAACAACACCACCCCCCCACCCCAGGGAGGTGCCTGGATTTCTGGATTTTCCTACGTGGCCTGAGCATGTATTAACCCATGGGATCCTGTGCTTTTTGGGGGAACCTTACCACCAAGAAGATCCGCTGGGGTCCACAGAATGGTGAAATTTTCCATATTCTGTCCCTGTCACTCTCTTTCTGTCCCCCTTCACCTCTTTTCTATTTCTTTTTTTCTCTCTCTCTGTCTCTCTCATATTTACTATCAAATAAAAACCATACTATTGCCACTGACATATGGTCTCATCTGCACCTTAGGCCAAGTGATCCAGAGTCTGCTGCAGGACACTGTGTCAAACTACACGCCCTCCACCCCCCTCCAGGGGAGGTACTTTGGCATTCATACCTGGCCTGAGCATATATTAATCCATTATATTCTACGTGTTTTGGGAGACCCCATCACCAAGACCACTTGGAGAGGATCATTGGGATGCCAGTGGGGTCCATGAAGACGTGATTTTTCCTTTAATCTGTCTCAGTCACTCTCTTTCTGTCCACCCACCTCTTTTTCTCTTTCTTTCTGTCTCTTTCTCTTTCTCGTATTTGCTATTAAATAAAATCTACACTACTGGCTTTGGCATATGTTCTCATTTGCTCTCGTTTTTAATTCAGGCAGAGGCATTTCTAATAACTTTAAAATCCAGACCATTACAGCAATAAATCACAGGAAATTCATTATGTTTTGGTTCTACACAAAAATGGGTTCTAAGACCCTGCAGAATTAATGAGAGAACACCCCAAAGCTTTGCCTTCTTTTATTTTTATGTGGCCTTAATTCAAAATAATATCACTGTTCCTAATAGTATCAATATGTCACAGCAAGTCAAGTGGATGACTTTTTAACATTTTAGATGCGAGCCTCAGTGTGGGGACTTTTAGTACACATGTGTGCACAGACACACACACACACGAAAGCGATGCAAAATATATTGGCAAAAGATGAAAAATAAAGTGGAAGAAAGTTAAGGATCTCATCACAAGATTAGCTAATGACAGATAAGGAAGATTATTTGGGAATATTCCCACTCATCATGTTAAACATCCATAGCAAATTAAAAGAGCCAAATAGCTGAGGAACAGCCAGACTGGCTCTGGGCAGGACACAGCTATGTTTTTCTCAGCAGTGGCCTGAACATGTCTAGAACTGAATTTCAATAGATAGTGCTGTTCTAATTTGAGCTAAAACTGATGTAATTTTATTAGGGACTGTGTAATTCTACTATATCCAAATCAAACTGCTAACCTCTAGCAGCCTTGTTCAAAAAAGTGACATAGCTAAAAAAAGAAAAGAAAAGTCAGGAAAATATCTTCAATTATGTTTTTCTTCTGGTTATCTTACTTAAGCCAGGCCAGTATAACTAGTCTTTGTTTTCCTGTTGCATTACTGGGTTTTCAGGAAAAAACGTAACCAGTTAAATGAGTTTTGCAGAGGGAAGGTGAGAAGATGTGAGGCATGCCTTGTTCTTCTGTTTTTTCTTTAAAGTAGGTCATACTTAAAATACATATTCTAAAATATGTATTCTATACACCATCCCTAAATGCAGAAGATGTGCTGAATTACTGTAGAATTCATGTCTTGTCAACATATCAAAAGATAGGTACTTTAAGTATTGGACCTGATGAGCAAGTCTTAACAGAAGTTTGATTCTTCACCAGTGCATATTGCTGGATGTTTATCTGGCAGTAATATCTTAATCCCTAATTCAGCAGAATTTTTGAAGTGAATATATCTGGCCTTATAAATAGTTTTTAAAACAATTTTCTGTGTTATGACAAAATGCTTTTTGACATTTGCTTTTGACTCTGATTCTGACTAATACTGAGAGATATTTTCTATTAGTCTTTGTAGAGATCACCAGACTTAGGAATCTGGTCTTTCATTACATTAGAGAAAAAAAATAATTTCATCAGTCTTGGTTTAAAGACTAGTTGAGGAGGAAAAACACCCTGGAATGAGTGTTTCCTCTTGAAAAAAGGGTTCTAACAATCTCTTTCTGTCAATAACACAGTAACACTTGTGGATGAAAATGAAAAACCACAACTATTTCTTAACATAGTGCCCACATGGCACATAAAAAGTGGTGTCTTTTCACAGAAGCAACCTTTGCAGCCCGTTGCAGCCCAAAATCTTGCTATTTAAATGCAATAGCATGGGAAACACAGCAGAAAGGGGATAAGACAAGAATCGCTAGAGATAAGACTGGAGGCTACATACTAGTGTTTGAAATAAATAGTCCAGCTGAAGTGCATCCACACCAGTACAGCAGCATGGGAAACAAACAGGAAGAGCTGGAAGCTTTTGTGCAGTGAAGCTGTGATGTAGTTGTCACCATGGAAATGTGGTGGGATAATTGTCATGACTTAAGTGTTGGAGTGGATGGCTACAAGCTGGTGGAGTAGCTCGGTACATAAGAGGGTGTTTTTACTGCATAGGAGCCAAGGATGGTAATGATAAGGTTGAGTGCACATGGGTGAGAATCAGGCGTAAGACCAACAAGACAGAGATCCTGGTGGGAGTTACAGACCACCCAACCAGGATGAAGTGACAGCTGAACTATTGTGTTAGGGGTTGGCTGATGCTCCATGATCACTAGTCCTTGTACTTACAGGAGACTTTAACTTGCTGAATGATTACTGGGAACTCAGCACAGCAGAGAGAAAACTATTTAGGAGGTTCCTGGAATGTAAAGAACAGAATTTCAACACAGATGGAAAGTGAACCTGCCCAGAGTTTGACCTGCTGCGCATGAACAGAGAAGTGCTGGTGGGAGATGTCGTGGTCAGAGACCATCTTGTGTATAGTGACCAGGAAATGACAGAGTTTTCAATTCTTGGTGAAGTAAGGAGGGAGGTCAAAAAAACCTGTACCCTGGACTTCACAGAGGGTGGGCTTTGACCTGTTCAGGACAGTGGTTCAGTGAGACCCCTGGAAAACACTCCGTAATAATAATGGAGTCCAGAAAGATTGAACACATTTTAGGAAGGAAATCTTAAAGATACCAGGAGCAGGTGGTCTTCATGTGTCAAAAGATGGCTGTCAGGGAAGAAGACAATCCTCAATGTAGATCTTGCACAGGAACTCAGGGAAAAAAAAGAGGGTTTATGACTTTTGGAAGAGGGGCATGCAGTTCATCAAAACTACAAGGGTATCATTAGGTCACATAGAGAGAAAATCAGAAAGGCAAAAGCTTGGCTAAAACTCAATATGGTCACTGCTGTAAAAGATACTAAAAGGTGTTTTTATGAATACACCAACAACAAAAGGAGGGCCAAGGAAAATCTCCCTCTTTAATTGGATGTGGGGAGAAAATCATTGTCACCAAAGATGAGAAAAACTCTGAAGTACTTAACACCTTCTTTTCCTCAGACTTCAAGTGTAAGTATGATTATTGTCAGCTGAACTGGCCTCCTGAGGTGGTAGACAGGGGTAGAGAGCAGAATAGACCCCCTGCTACCCAAGAGAAAGGAGTTAGTCACCTGCTGAGCCATTTAGATACTCAAAAATCTGTGGGACCAGATGGGATTTGTACAAGACTACTGAGGAAGCTTGCAGGAGAACACACCAAGCTGCTCTCCATTATTTACCAGCAGTCCTGGCTCACTGCAGAGGTCCCAGACGAACTGGAAGCTGACCAATGTGATGCCCATACACAAGAAGAACCTTAAGGAGGTTCTGGGGAACTACAGGCATTTCAGCCTGACCTTGCTCCACTCTCTACAGTTGCCTGAAAGGTGGGAGTTGATCTCTTCTCCCAGGCAATTAGTGACAGGAAAGAGGCAACAGCCTCAAGCTGTGCCAGGGAAGAGTCAGATTGGACATCAGGAAAAAAGAAATTCAGAAAATTATGTTCTCCAGTCAGGAAAATCAAATTCTTGAATGAAAAATGAGATAGAGATCTTTCATCTGGTATTTTTTGGCAGGAAATTCATGTTTGAAAAGTGAGATGGAAAGCTCTTATCTGGCACTTTTTTGTAGGAAGTCCCTTAAATACAGTGTGATTTTGCTGGTCTTTGTCAGCTCCTGTCTAGAAAATAACACAAGTTTAAAACTAAGAAAAAAATAAACTATGGTCACCAATCAGGTCAGGACATGTAATATTTGAATACAATACCAAGATGTCTTTTTTATCTAATGCAAAGAGTTGTACTGACTCTTAATGAGTACAATAGAAGATAATCTGGTGGCAATGTTAAAGTGGCAAGAGATAAAAGAAGACATGCTTCATCTTTGACTGCTAAACTGTAAAGTTCATATTGCTTACCCTGAACACATCATAGTATACAGAACCATTACATTAATTTTACTTAAATGTGGAGTTGTTTTAAAATTAATTGTGTCATAGCTGCTGTGTACTAGAAGTTCTAGATCTTCTCGAAATATTTCATTACAATTGAAACCCAGAAAATCGCTGTTCCTGTCCAGTCTTTGTTCAGAATAACCTAAATAGAGCATAATTTTGAGATGTTACTTTTCCTGTTGGAAGTTATAGAGTCATCATAACTCTCTGAACCCAGACATATAAAATAGGTGTCAGACAATTTTATGTTTATGATGTGGTTTGACACTGGCCCAACACCAGGCACCCATAAGAGCTGCTCTCTCATCCTTCCCTGCCACAGCTGGGCAGAGTAGGGAAAAGGAAAAAAAAAGTTAATGAAAGCTTCATGAATGAGATAAGGAGAGAAATATTTCAAGGGCAAAACAGGCTGAACTTTAGTTGCAAAGTGAATCTATTATTAACAGGATCAGAGGAGGATAATGAGAAATAAAATAAGCCCTTAAAACACCTTCTGCCCCCCAGCCCCTCCATCCTTCCCACAGGGAAGACAGGCAGACAGGGCATGGGGGGTTTGGTCAGCTCATCACCGAGATTTTCTTCCGCTGCTCCAGGAGAGGAGCCCGTCCCCTGTGAGGCCGTGGGGTCCCTCCCACAGGAGACAGCTCTCCGTGAACTTCCCTGGCGTGACTCCACTCTCCCGAGCAGCAGCCAAACCCCACCTGCTGCAGCGTGAGCTGCCCCCACGGGCAGACAGTGCTCCCAAAACTGCAGCCCCGGGTCTTTCTTTCCAAGGGGGACAGTCCTCCAGGGACAGGCTGCTCCAGCCTGGAAGCAAGGCCCTCCTCTCTCCTCCGGGTCTCCCACTGGATCACAGCCGCCTCCAGGCATCCACCTGCTCCAGCGTGGGCACCTCCCCCACGGGCTGTGGGTGGATCTGTGTATTCCCCATGGATCCCCACGGGCCGTGCGTCGATCTCTGCATTCTCTGTGGATCCCCACAGGTTGTGGGTGGATCTCTGCATTCCCCATGGATCCCCACGGGCTGTGGGTGGATCTCTGCATTCCCTATGGATCCCCACAGGCTACAGGGGCACAGCTGCTTCACCATGGTCTCACCATGGCCTGCAGAGGAATTTCGGCTCTGGTGCCTGGAGCACCTCCTGCCCCTCGTTCTCCACTGACCTTTGTGTCTCCATGTTGTTTCTCTCACATATTCTCACCTCCTCCTCTTCTCTGACAAGAAGAAAAAACTGTGCCCACTTTGTTTTGATTTTCTTCTTAAATATGTTATCCCAGAGGCATTGCCAACCTCTCCCATTGGCCCAGCTTTGGCCAGCAGCGTGTCCATCTTCAAAGCCATCAGGGATTGTCTCTGCCAGACATGGTGGAAGCTTCTGGCAGCTTCTCACAGGAGCCATCTTTCTGGCCCCACTGCTGTCAAAAACCAGGCTGTGCCAAACCAGTACAGTTTGACATACTGGTGACTGTAATTTTCCATCAATCTGAAAGACTGCGTTATTGATCTGCATTTGTGTCAGTGTCACATGGCTGTAAGCTACCAGAGATGACTCTGAATCCATTCACACTCGAGTATTTGGTCAATACCAGCTATTGCTCTTCACCTTTTAGCCAAAAGTGAGGTCTCTTTTTTGAAGGGCAAGTAGCAAAATTTAGATCTATCCCGAAGCCTGGCTGACACAGATTGTGGTGGCACAAGGAAAGCTTAAACTGGAATTTGCTTGACTTGAGGCAGCACTCTTTGAAGGGAAAAGGGGAGAGGGCTGAGGAGGTTGTTTAATCATACAACATAAGTATTTTGTTTACATGACATAATAAAAAACTACTGAGAAGAAACTGAAAATGCACTATGATTTCAGCAGACTTTCTTAAGCAACTGCAGTTTATAAATGGGGAAGAGATTTATTCTGCAATTTAAGTGGGAAAAACATGAGGGTTTTTTTATAGAGCATGTCATTTGGGCATCAACAATATTTCTGTAATTGATTTCTTGAGAAATCGTAATGGACTTCTGTGAAATGATTGCATGTTTTTCTGTTTGTTCTTACTACTAGGTGAAGTGGGATTTATTTCCAGAACTCCTGTCATTACATGCTTTTAGTACTGGCACACTGTGTCTTTGCTACAAGCAGAGAAACCAAGTGGAAACTGTCCCTAGATACAAAAGAGAGGAAAAGCAGTGATATCTGAACAAATGTTATTAAACAGGTAATAATAATCACAGCATGAAAAAATTTTAACTGTCTGGTCTTTAGTTTCTTATGTTGAGGGGCTGAGATGGTGACAAACTATTAAAGAAAAAATTAAATGGGAACTGAAGAATTTTAAGCAGGAAAAGCAGGAAAAAAAGCCATCCTTTGCAGTTGTTTACTGGTGGAAAGGATTTATTGTTGTTTAATATCAGCTACATTACTGTTCTTTATCCTGCTAAGACAATTGTTTAGTACAGTAATGTCTATGTCCCCTTAAATAATTCTTGGCGCATCTTAATCTAAGCTAGGAACTACTTCAATGGCTGAAACAGAGTAATGCAAATATTTAAGGAAATACTTTTATGATAATTGCACAAAATTCTGAATTCTGAATCTAGGAAATAAAATCAGATTGAGCTAGGAAAATTCCCTGGCTATTACTCTACTATGAAAACTTGTTAAGTACTTGTGTGTGGACACAAGCATGAAATGTGGTGCAGTGTGCATAGTAAACTTGCAATCAAATTTTGCCTCTTCATTTAGAATTTCAGAAACAAAGATGATTTTGAAAGCAGGGGAAAATGAGGAACCATGCTCTGGTGAACAAGGAAAGTGAAGTTCATCTCTATTCATCTAAATCATTAAGAAGCAGCTGATGTTTAGAGGAACATTCTTCCCATAATAATATTGTAATGTGTAAATATTAGTATTACCTGTTTAATAATTGATTTCTGGTAGTCATTTGCTTAAAACTTCATAATTTGTTCCCCTCCATTTCATTCTTTGATTTCTCTGGACTTATAAAAAAACACAAACAGGAATATATTTTCTTCTTTTTTCCTTTTGGTTCCTTCTCTCTCAGGGCAGACAACAAGGCATTCACAAAAGCTAGGATTATAGGATTGATTAATAAGCTGAAACACTTAAATGCTGAAGCTTTTTAGCTCTATGATATAATATACACAGTTCGCTGGTCCTAGTTCTACAGAAAGCAAGTTTTAGACTGAGTTACTCCCCTAAGTTGTGTTCTACACATGGTGTGATGTTTTACATAGGAAATCATCCCTGGACTATCAGGTACCCCTAGGGGCCAGCACACTGTTGTCTGGCCTGTCTTGTGTCTGTGACAGAGGTGTTTGTTTTCATGTTTCTTTCCCCTGTCTATGTAAGGCTTGGCACAAAGGTTCATTGTTGCTTTCTCTGCAACCTTTGTGAGCAAAGATAGGTCCCTGCAGATCAGCCTTCCTTGACACTCTGAGCCACGTTGATTACTCATCTAGGTTGGATATGGTAAGGAAGAGAAGTTTAGAAAAATAACTCTGGCCCAGTTCAAAGTGATGATGCAGCAGTGCCCTGAGGGATCTCTGGGAGGAGAGGTGCTTATCTCAGGGCCAGCTGGAGCGGAACAAATTTGCTGTGGCTAAGTGGGTGCTCACCTTGGGACTTGCCACTGTCCATCTGGCAGCACAGATAGTAAGAATCTCACGATGATTCTGCCATTGCTCAAAAGACCTGACATGTAATTCACTGCTTCAAAACTCAGTTTAAATATGTATTGCCTAGTCTAACCCCATGGGCGTTACTTCTTTGCAGCTCATAATCTCTTCTCCCCTTTACCCTTGGCTTCTATTGTATTTAAGTAGTTTCTAATAGCATAATAATATAAAGATGAAAGAAGTAGTGTGAAGTGAAAGAAACAAATAATACTGCTTTGGGTTTTTGCTTTAGAGAATAGCTTTTAGATATAAAAGGGGTTCTTCTTCCAGTTCATAAACTGGAAGAAATGAAAAAAAATCTTGTAATTAAGATTGAATTGTGTGAAACTTTGAATTACGTTGCACTGTTTCAAGTAGGGTTTATAACTATCTATATCTATATCTGTATCTGTATCTAT